>VDFB02346738.1:0-19191 GCA_007258455.2 Sequoia sempervirens
AGGTAATGAGTTAGGCGGCTATCACGTATATAATCGAGAACCCCTACTATCGGTTGTTGGCCGGTACGCCTTATATACGTAACATGGCCATCCGGGGAACTCCCTTCGGATGGAAACTTCTCTAGGACTACCAGCCGGGTAACCTGACTTCCTTCCGGTTGAACTAGTTAGGGAGGAAGGCAAGCTGGACCATCCATCCTTGTTTCTAAAACATCTCTTGCCCTCACCCCGGCTATGATTCCCAACTTGGATCGACCCGTGAATGAAGCAGCCAAACAATCCCCGTAGGGCCGGTTGAACAACTATACAGTTGGAGGGGAATTCTATCCAGTTCACCCCGGGAATTCTGTAGGAGAGTTTCTACTACCTTCCAGAGTGAGAACTCCAGGTCCCATCCTAGCCTACACATGGCCGGAAGTCTACTCCCTCGTTAATTCCCACCGGGGGTGGGGTCTAACACGTCGCACCACCGAAAGGAGGGTACAGGGACGCCGACGGGCTAGTTGAGCTCCTCGTTGAGTTCCATCCATCCGGATAGCTCGAGCATGCTTTCATTTGAAATGGGACAGCATGAGCTTGATCCAGTTTTCCCGGACGGAAGAAAGAAAGCGACGGGGGTGTAGGAAGGGTAGGGCACCCACGGTGTGGGAGGATAAGGCGAATTCTAGATAGTTCCGGCTAACTCAGTCGGATTAGAATACATAGACTAGTCTTCCGGATAGAAACTTTGGATGGGATGGTCGTCGGAACTGCACATAGAATTGTAGGGCTCGGATGGGTAATGGGAGCCCCTGCCCTACTATCTATTCCCCTCCGGATTTAGCCCGGATTTAGCCTTCCTAATATAACTGGATGGAAGGGAGTTCTCCTCAACTCGTTAATGAAGGTGTTCACTTCGATGCAGCCGGGCACCTGATTATTCTAGTTGTATGGGCCGTGTTAACTTCACCGGGCACAGTAGAACAAAAGGATGGGTTCATCGGGAGTAGAAAACAAAGGATGGGTTCATCGGCCTTCGAGAAGAGAAAGAACAGTTAGTCCTTAGGCTGGATTGAATCCCCGGTGGGAGTTAGGCTGGATTGAAGGGATAGTGGCTGAACACCCTATAATTCCCCCCCCATTATAGTTGTTCCTATGGGATGGTGGGGTTGTGACCCCCGAGTTCTATTTCTCGATCTCGATCTCCTGATGGGTGAAAGGAGATGGGTGATTTGTTCTAGTTGTAGTTTGGATCGGTTAGCAGAGAGAAAGCTCCTTGCCCGGTTCAACTTGCAGAGAGAAAGCATTATTCTCCGGATAAGGAGAGCTAGCAGAGAGAACTGTTACCGTTTCTCGATCTCCCCGGACCAGGAGAGCTAGTCACCCACGGTCGGTATCAAGTTAGTTAGGACTTTCCTCCCACATTTTCTCTGGGCTTTCATTCTTGCCTGGGGGTTCAGGGTGGTGCAGCGGTTCAGGATGGATAGCTCGAGCTACCTTCCCTCCCTCCCGGTTAGTGATGTTTGGCTGGATAGCTTTCCTACTTCTCGATGGCGGGATGAGCTAATGGCTGGATGAGCTAATACACCGAGGGTGCCCCTTAGAATAGTAGGGAGCTGAACCCGTGTCTTCCTTCCGACAAGATAGAAAGGACCGCCACCTTCAGGGACCTTCCGGCTTGCCCTCACCCGCTTCATTATCGAGGCCAAACCCCACCAGGCCGGTAGATTCTATTCGTGGGAGGGGAGGTAGATTATTGTTGGGGGTGAGAGGGTGGGAATTTTAGTAACCTTCAAATGTAGTTGCGGGGCAGGCTTCACCCTGTGGTAGGACTCTCCGGCTACAACTAGGATGCTTGCTTATCACCGGTTCAACTAATAAACGAGTAAGGGTAATGGAAGGTGGATCGACCGGTTGAATCGACTATGGAAGGAGGGGAATTCCGATGGAGTTTATGCTATTACTACTTGCATGGAGTTTATGCTATTACTACTTCCGGTTGAACTATCCCGAGTGAGGCCAATGGATGGAATGGAACACCGGGGGTGAAGGGCAGGCCCCGGTTGAACTATCCCTCGGTCCTGCACGAAGGGCAGGGGCCATCCATCATCATTATGGCTAGCGCTTCCGTACTTTCTTTTTCAGATTCTATACGTAACATGCCCAAACTATATCAACAACTATGCTTCCAACTGTAAGGTCCTCACAGAACTATGGATTCGGGAGGCCATAAGAATAGTCAAGAACAAAGTAGGCCTGAAGAAGGCCAAACCCTCCCCCTTCTTTATTAGATGGCCCAAGGCCCCACCCCTACCCTTCAACGAATGGCCCTGAAAAGGCCTAACCCCAACCCTCAGAACTAGTATTGCAGAGGATGCTTCAATATGCATGCAGAGGAATTATAGTTGTGTTCATGTGGGAGGCCTAAATTGAGTTAGGGTGGGTTAGGGGCATAGTTCCCGGGCCCCGGCCGGCCCGCCCTATTCGCACCATAGTTCCCACCCTGCATGCAGAGGCGGACCCCACCGACCATATTGGCCTTATGGATGGTGGGGTTGGAACCGAAGGGCCGCTCCTCCATTCGCCTTGTCCTTCCGACCCTACCGCCTTCCCACCGACGGGTAGGACGGAAAGGCCAACCAAGGACGGAGCCAACGAAGCCTTACCCAACGGATGGTCGGGACCGAGACCCACCGACCTTATTCGCCGGGGCAACCACACCGACCGGCCCTTCGGGCCGAACTGCACTTCAGGACCGACCCTGCCTACCCACCTTAACGGCCTACCCTCCTACCCAACAACCAATACCGAACACCCACCTACCCACCTTAACGGAAGACCGGCCTACCCAACCACCAATACCGACCAACGCCCTACCCACCTTACCCTCACCCAAGGGATGGGCCGGACCCAAACCCACCCACCGTATTCGCCGGGCCAACCCCACCGACCATGTTACGTAGGGATAGTGGCCCACCGACCCTCACACCCACCCACCTTACCGGCCTACCTTTCTCCTACCGACCACCGACCTACCCACCTTACCGGCCTAACGGCCTACCGACAGGGATTCGCCCACCGACACCCACCATGGATAGTAGGGATATTCGCCCACCGATCCTCACACCCACCGACCACAACGGCCTACCCGCCCAACGACCAGACCGACCACCGGCCTACCAACAGGGATTCGCCCACCGACCATGTACCGCCCATGTTACGTAGGGATATCGGCCTACCGACCTACCGTCCTACCCAACTTACCGGCCTACCGTCCTACCGACCAAGGCCTACCCTCCTACCTTTCTCATACCGACCCCTCCTACCTTTCTCATACCGACCATACTCGCCTACCCACCTTACCGCCCCGGCCTACCGACCAACCGCTACCGACCATACTCGCCTACCGACCACCGCCCATGTCACGTAGGGATAGTGGCCTACCGACCTACCCTCCTACCTTTCTCCTACCGACCACCGGCCTACCCACCATCACCGACTAACGGCCTACCGGATTCGCCCACCGACACCGACCATGGATAGTAGGGATGTTGGCCTACCGACCATACCCTCCTACCGACCAAGGCCTACCCTCCTACCGACCACCAATACCGACCATCACCGACTAACCACCATCACCGACTACCGGCCTACCCACCAACCACTACCGACCATCACCGACTACCGACCATCACCGACTACCGACCATAGCCGCCTACCGACCATCACCGACTAACCGACTACCGAACAAACAATACCGACCATACCTACCCCCTACCTTCGTCTTTCCGTCCTAACCGTCTCTTCGCCTAACGGTCCTTCCTTCGCCTTTCCGTCCTAACCGTCTCTTCGCGTTTCTGTCCTTCCTTGGCCTTTCCGTCCTAATTATACAACCGGAAGGTCAACTAGTTGGGACTCAGCCGAGCCCGAGCCGCCTTCTATTAGTCGAGACGAACTGCCCTATCTAAACAATAGTTGATTAGTTTGGCTGATAACGGGGTTACCATCTCCTTCATTGCCACCGAGGGTGTATTAGCTCACTTTCTCCCGGAAGGAAAGAACTCTGGAGAACAAGAGGTTAATTCAGTATGGTTTTTAGCTCGAGGGACCTAACTACTTGGGGCTGAACTCCCGACGAGGACCCGGTGGTGGCTGCTCTGCCAACCCCACCGACCCACCCGGCAGGTGAACAAGAACAACTGTTCTCCATGCCACCAGGGCTTCTTTCTCAGGCGCATCTCTATATCCGGGGTGGGAGGCCCCCCCCTGCAGGGGGGTAGATTATAGTTAGTTGGCATCTACCGACTATAATTCTTAATTAATTAGTCAATTAATCAGTGCCCTACAATTCTATGGGTTCATCGGAAGGCGAATGGGTTCATCGGAATAAGTCAATTAATTCGGGACCTGCTAGAGTAAGAGCTAGCCCTTAAAATAGTAGGGGCTAGAATAAGCTAGAATAAGGGGGGCCCGGTCGCGAAGCGCTGGGTGGGAGGATATAGAGATGGGCCCTGGGTGGGAAACTAGCCGTTCACCGGCAGGCCGGCTTTCTCAAAATTCTAAAAATAGCAGTTGATTCAGGTCGCTGTCGCCATTCTTCGTTCCACATGCATGATGGCGGGTGCGGCAATCACTTCTCAGTTGCTTTTGTCGGGTTTCGTCGGCCTGACCAGTCAATGGGTCAAGCGAACTATAGTTTAGTTATGACCCTTAGTCTCTTCGAAAGAACCGGAGAAGATCAGGGAGAGGAAGGAGCACGAACCAAACTACTTCAGAATAGGGGCAGCCGGGGGTGAGAAACGCTTTATATACTCTACCCGGTTCCTATGGGGAGAAACTACTCACTATCGAAATGAAAGACGATCGATTATCTACCCAAGGGGATAGAAGATCCCACATACGGAAAAAAGTCGCAGGGAGAGTTAAACCGAGTGGCATTGCAAAGGCATAGTGATAGTAGGGTCGGGATATCCCCGCCCTCCGGACCGGACGTGAAGGTCCCCCCTCATCCGGCTCTCCGCAGGGGAATCTCCACTCACTGCTTCCCCCAATATCCCCCCTCTGCCACATCATGGGGAGGTTTACAGGAGATCCCAGAGGCTCGCTCGGAAAGGCTGCTTGCTATAGCAGTCCGGCTGCTCCTGCCGAAATCATTACTATCCATTATATCCCCCGTGCTCTGGCAATTACGCTCCCTGGACTATGGATTGACGAAAAGAAAGATCCAAGCGAATGGAATGATGACGATGCCCCGGGCCTTCTTTATTGTCCTCCCAATGAACCGGCGCTTCGGTGAAGACCTGCCCTAAGACAGCCTTCGGCACCGACCATATGGAACTATAATGGGGTTGGACCGACCTGAGACGTATCAACAATAATCTACCTCCAACCCCTACTATTCTATGGGCCCTTATAATATACGGGCTGTGCCTTCGGCACCGACCATATGGCCTTAGGGGGCCTCCCACGCCCCTACGGGCCCTTATAATATAGGGGGTCGGTCCTGCATGCACGAAGGGCCCGGGGGGGCCCGGATGAACCCGCTAACCCCACCGACCCATTCGCCTTGGGGCATGGTCGGCTGCCGAAGGCAGGCCTTACCCACCGACCGAGGCTCCGCCACCGGTTCTGGGGGGGTGGGAGGATATAGAGTAAGGAATAGCCGGGCGGTTAGAAGCAACTCTATAGCCTCCCACCCAGCCCTGCTTCGGTGAAGACCTAAGGCCTGCCTTCGGCAGCCGTTGGCCTGCCTTTCATCGGCAGCCGACCATATTGGCTTGCATTTTAGCGGGCCTTAGGCTTTACTGCCGGCGGGGCTTCCAGTGCGGTGGGGTTTGTGGTGGAAGAGCTAGATGTAAGGTTTGTTGAGCCCCCACTAGGAATATATGGTGGTGGGGTCGGCCAGAGCGAGGGGCTTCAAACCAGCCCATATATTCCTAGGCGGCGACTTCCATGCAGCCTATATATGCCCCTTCTACAGTTGGTTAGGATGCGCGGTGGGAATGCCATCTATCCTCCCACTTGGGAGCCGGTGGGAGTGCACTTAGCTGGGGTGGGGTGGGGTCGAGAAAGGTCTTGTAATCCAACCGGCCCCACCCCCACTATAGAGGATAGGGCCCTGTATCTATAGTTGGGCATCACCCGGGGCCCGGCATGGAATAGGGAATAGAATGCAATGGGATGGTAGAGGGCTGCCTGCGCCCGCGATGACTGTCCCCTCGTCCATAGGGACTGGCATACTACCGCAGCGACTCCCGCTAGATAGCCGCTCTTTAAGGAAAACACTCACCTGACGAAGGAAGGTGAGGGTCTATCCAGCCTCGTGGAAAGAGGGGGATTCATTCACTTGCATTCCTGCTTGCATGCTGGCACTACTAGAAAGCTCCGGTCTTAACGCCCCCACTACCGCCGGCCGAAGGTTCGTAGAGTCGGGTTCTGGATTTACCTAGCGGAGGAGCACTTACGCCAAGCCCTACCGATAAGGGTGGGGCTCAATAGAGAGGCCGGTGACCACGGTTTATGCGCCTCCTCGCACGACGAATCCACTTTGAAGTTGACTCATTCGCTTGGCCAATTGCGGGAATGTGTACGAAATGCCATAAGGGCCCAATATCTCAATAGCACCTTTGTCTGAGGCTTCGAATGCGACTTCGTATCCGAAACGCGGGAACGATCTGACTATGAAGTCATTAAAGACTTGATCGGGGAACCAGCGTTTATTTAAAGAGCAATAGAGTCGATTACCGGAAGTACTAGTTTGAAAGGCTCGTTGGAATCGATCCGCTACGAGATTGACATGATGCGCCACGAAAGCACCTAAAGTACTAAACAGAATGGGTATTAGTTCGGTAATGGTTGGAGCAGCAAACTCAGATTCGGCGAGAATCTCATTTTTGGGTGGTACGGAAGGGGGATTGGCCCGGGAATTGGATAGGGGGTCAACACGCTGCGGCGCAAGTGCCCTCCGAACCGCGCGAGATGGTCGCCTATTACACGGCTCACGAACTCTGCCTCACTCTGCAGCATTGGGGGGTACCTATTATTCATTCGTTACTCGCTATTCGCCGTCTAGGCCCCGCGACCAAATGATTACCCAAATGAAATGATTACTAGTGCTCTATAGGTAGGGTAGGGTCCCGTGTGTGGGGATGGGTGGGGGGCTCAAGTTCCCGGCACTATAGCTAGAATTCCCGGCCCATAGAATAGTAGGGGCCCTGGGGTTCTAGCCATTTCTCTTCCAGGGGTTCATCTAGCCGAACCCCAGCGAACGGGCGACCAGAGATATAGATAGGGGCTCACTGCCGAGAAAGAGTGATGCCATACCATAGATAGTGATGCCACCATCTACCACCATCCACCATACCATATATTCTATTCTATACGTGATACAACCAGTCATCGTGAGTGATACAACCAGCCCCTTTCTTTCTATAGTGGGTCATATCACGTATATAATGGATGGCCCTACTATAACTAACTAACTAACTAGAATCTATAGCTCCCTCCCATAGAATAGTAGGGGCCCTGGGGTTCTAGCCATTTATCTGTAGGGGGTCGGCTAGAACCCCAGCGAATTCTAGTTCCGGGCACCCCACCCCTTTCTAGTTGTAGTAGGGCAGGGTGGTTTATTTCATGGGATGAAATAAAGTGCGATAGGACGAGGGCCCCCAGGTCGCCCTAGGCCGCCCCGGGCGTAGCGGCCCCACCATCCAGCGCTTCGCGACCTAAGGCCTGCCGAAGGCAGCCTAAGGCCAATATGGTCGGCTGCCGATGAAAGGCAGGCCTTAGGCTGCCGAAGGCAGGCCTTACCCACCGACCATGCCCTAAGGCGAATGGGTAACTATAATGGGGGGGTGGGGTTGGTTCATCCGGGAACTATGATTCCCTCCCACCTTATGCTAGCAGGCTATGCCTTCGGCACCGACCATATGGCCGGGGAATCATAGTTCAGGTGCCGGGGCCACAAGGCTACTATTCGCCGGTCGCGAAGCCGCAGGGGGCCGATGGTTCTCTGGCCACTTGAGGAGCTAGACATCCTTCACTCACTTCCATCCATGCCACCGGCCTCTCCTCTTTCTTTCTATTGGCGAGAAGTATCCGGCCTAGTTTCATTGGGCCCGCTTGAACCGATTATTCTTTAGTTAGCCGCCGGGAGTTCAAGAAAGTCGGACCAGAGAAAATGAAAGCATGCTCAATAGCTGGATAGCCGGTAGATGCCTAAGTTGTGGGGGACCTAACTTCCTCAACCACCGGTCGGTAGCTCAGCAGTTTACTTCTCTTCGAGAAACAGAACCCATAGAATAGTAGGGGCTAGTAGTTCATCTAGGGGTGGGCCCCTACTATTCTATGGAGGAGGATATAGAAGCCGGCCCATAGAATAGTAGGGGCGGAAGGAATTCAACTACCCGGTTCAGGATGGAGCAGCGATGGAGAGTAGAGAATCGAGAAAGAGGAAAGGAAGGGCTTCGTGAGTTTCTTTCTTCCTGGGGTAACTTTTGCACATATGTAGGTGGGAGTGAGAAGTGAAAGAAGGGGGAGAAGGGAGTGTTCATTCCCGGTTCTCGATTCCCGGTTATCTCTATCATAGACGTATTAACAACTTCACTTCCCCGCCCTCATGAGATGGCATGGATCGATGGACAAAATGGAGATGAGACCCGCCCGGGGCATTCCATCCCAGTTGTTGATACGTATATAACAGAAACGATATCTTCTGTTTACGAAGTGATATAGCAAGCATGAGGCCCTTTCTTTCATCCATTCCAAACGCCCCTTTCTTTATTATTCGGGCAGGGCTTAGGCACGTCGAATAGAGTGTCCCGGGTGGGGTCGTTGCGGCTGGAACATCAGTGGTGGGGGATAGGACATAAGCAGGTCCAGCTCCTGTTGGAGAGGCTTTCTCGGTTATTCCATCTCCTTGGTACCCACTACTTATCAATGTAGAGATTCCCGGATTGAACTTTCTACAATAATAAAGGGGGAGGGGCTCGGGAGGGAGCCTCAGCTACAACAGCATCTCGATTGGTCGAAGGAACATTCACTTATTCATTAGTGGCCCCATCCTAGTTATTCCGGGGAACGAATTCCGAATCATATGAGTGGGGAGGGGAGTCGATACGGGTGGGTGCCCATCGCTGAACCACTACCTGTGATTTCTAAGGTACCCGGGCCGGGACAACTGGCTATCTCGAGGGAAAGGAATAAACATTGATTGGTCGAGTGAAGGAAGATGGATCATGGCATAAGGAATCGGATGTAGCTACGACTGGGATCCCACTAGTCCCGGAAAAACAAGCCCGAAGAAAATATGGAGGGAGGTTCGGCTGAGCCCCGGGTAGACGTCTGCCGATGAAGGAGGGGTGCATTGTCGGTCGCATCGTCTCACCGATGATAACTAGATCATCTGATCAATCTCATGGAATGGCGTAGAAAATCCTTTAGCATTACAGCAGTCCAATCCAATATCCATGTGTGTATGGCGGCGCACAGTTACGACAATAAGCCGGCCATGGGAAAGTAACACGCAGCTGTATCTACTATAGCGATATCCAATCCATTCGAAGACTCATGATCAATAGCGATAAGATCGACAACTTGATTGAGATTCACAACGTTCAACTCATGCCCCCCATACTTCATCGTTTGATCACGGCCGCCCTTTCGGGCCTTTCATGATAATAGGGGCGAAGCAAATCGAAGTCGAGGGGCTGGATAATGAACTAACCTTGTTGAATTGTGATTAACTAGATTCCGAAGTCTCGGTGGAGGTCAGCTGAACCTAAGCCCAAGATCGGGAGGGCCACCAGCCTGAAGAGCAAGCATTATTGAAAATTGGTTTGATGCTCGCGGCCCGAGGGGGATAGAAAGATGCGGTCGGGGAAGGGATGGTAGGAGTAGAGATAGGGCCGAGAAGGCGGACGATGCACACTCGGAGTCTCCCTCGGCTCATGCCCTATACAGGAGGGGAAGGGATGGATCCGCTCCTACCCCTGCCCTCCCCCACCCGGTGATGAAACGCTTATAGTCTAGTTCATCACCCCACCAGATTCTATACGTAACATGAATGCCCTACTATAGCCCTACCTATCCCGGAACTATTAATTAAAGGGTGGGGTGTTCATGTGGGAGGAGGAATGGTAGGAGGGATGAGATGGCTCTTCTTATCGATTTCATGTCAACCCCGCATAGAAACTTGTCGCATTATCGATTTCTAGGTAAGAGCTTCCATGGAGCCCCCCCCTACTATACTATCGACGAAATCCGAAATATTATAGATAGGGGCGAGCTCCCCGGGGGGAAATTCTAGCTATAGAAAGGGCCCCGGCTCATCCTCATTCTGAAATGGGAATGTAGCTAGGGCCCGTGGGTGAGACTAAATGGTTGTCCAATCGCTACGCTAGATTCACGTTGGAGTATGCGTGAGTAAAACGCCTCACCTCATCGATCGGATCGCCTATCTAGAATAGGGGGTCACTGCGAATCGGGAGCTAGCTATGGGCTGCTGCTAGCTGGTGTTGTGCGCCTGCGTTCGGGTGGTGAACTGCTCTCAGTTCGGGTGAGGGAGGTGGCCCGGAACTAGAATTCCCCCCCCACCCCAACTATCTCCAGGGGTTGGTGGGAGGGGTGAGTAGTGAACCCCGGGGGTAATCCAATTATTATTCCCTCCCACCCGAACTACAGATAGCAACCTCTATTCCCACCCATCCCCACCCACCCCGGCCCCTTTATTTGCATTTGCAGGAACGAGGGACCACCCCTTCCGGAATCCACCAACCCAGACTAAGGGAACCGGGCCGGCCGAACCATCCAGAAACGAACAAACAAAGCCAACCCTACTCCCACTGGTCACGGCTAGGCTAGCCCGTTTCTCATCACCCAGGTCGAGCCAACCAGGCTAGCCCATAAAGGAGGGCCCCTACGGGGCGATTCGATTGGTCCACCCGGGAAGGGAAAGGGAATCGAAGGAGGAGACTGCTGATAGCTAACTATGTCCTCCTGGGCCCCACCCCGGCCTACCCCAGCTATCTAAGCTAATCGACTAAGAAGGTAGCCTAGCCCCTCTAATCCACCTCTGATCTACCGGGCCTGTAGTTTCTTTAGGCAATGATAGATTCCAGGGGTCCCACCATCCCTGATACTAGTAGGTAGTAGTAGTAGTAGTAGTAGTAGTAGTAGTAGTATCCGCCGAGGAGGCGTAAGGCTAGAGGAATTCCTGCTGTGTGGTTGTGGGAGCGAGCTCTCTGTGAATGGATAGGTGGTTGAAGGAGCTGCTGTTGGTAGGAGGGGGCGAGAAAGGTGGTGTTGCTGAAGCGTAGGAATGCCAGTTCGAGAAGAGGATCTATCTCTGATGTATGGTGTCTGGAGAGGCTTTCTGGTGTCTGCGAATGAGCTGTAAAGGGTTGGTGTGCTGCACCTTTGTCTGTTCCAGCTCTCCTGAGGGGGAAATGAGAAGAGAAGGATGAAGTGGGTTCCATCGCATGCATGCATGGATCCTGATGTCTGGCTGCGAGCGTGAGAGTATGAAGAGGGGCCGGAACTTTAGCGGGATGGGTGGGAGAGGTAGTTGGTGGGAGGAAGATAAAGCGGGAGTGTGGAATGAAGATGGCGAGGTAGCCCAGAGTGGAGAGCAGCGCCAAAAAAAACAGCGCGAACATGACCCGCTAGATGCGTAGAAGGAGAAGGCTTTAGGTTGGCCCGTGGAAGTTTGGGTGGGAGGATATAGATAGTTCGGGATAGGAGCTTAATCGGGTGGGAGGCCCTATCTACCTATCCCGTGTCGCCCACCCACCCCAACTAGAATTGAACCGTTCCGAGCTCGAGATTCTCTACGTAACATTCATGCCCGGAGTGGTATATATGCGGGTCGGCCATAAGAAACTATAGGCAGTCATGTCCGCGAGGCCTGTGAGTCTTCATCGATGGTCAACTATAGAACCTCCTCCCCCCCCTCCCGGATAGATAGAGTGAGATATGCCTCTATCCCCCCCGGCCCTCTACCCAAGCAATGAATTACGGTTCCTTCCAGCATCTATTCTCGTGTCTAAGGGCCCAAGCCTCACTGCTGCCAACCCCTATCTCTAAAGGCAGGCGGCTCGGACCACATCCCACTGGCCCCGATCCAGGCTCCTCCCCAATCCCCTCTTTTCTACCCGGGCCTGCAGCCCTGGTGGCGGGCTTAGAGACTCCATCTCAATTACTATATTGGGGGGGAGGGAGAGAAATAGAGGAAAGGGAACTCCTGCTATCCTCCCCCCCAATATAGTAATTCTGGATCCGATCTTTCATCATTGGCATGCCTATGAATAAGGGGGAAGGGGGAGGCACATCCATACTATTTCCCCAATAGACTCAAGTAATAGTAGGCTTCTTTCCGGTTACGCGCCCGACATCTCAGTAGTTGGGATCCTGGGACCAGATGGATTATTCCGGCTGGCGTGGGTCATGGGGCAGGTGGGCCATCAGGCGAGGGATCTCGATCCCGGGGCACCGGCGCGGCACAACCATCTTCTCATTCCAACTATCTTCCCACACCACCCCGGCGGGGGCGAGGGATACGGCATAGAAGTACGGGATCATATAGTGGAAGGCTGGCCGAACCCAATCATCCGGGCGACCTGAAACCTGGAGTAGGGGACGAGCAGAAGCCCTGTAGCCCACCTCTCCACAATTATTGAATAGTTGTGGGGTTGAGTGAACTATAACTCCCACCCGCCCCCCCCACCCCCCCCATTATAGTTTAGTGGGGCCCGGCGGGCGGTAAAAAGTAGGAGAGATAGAGCCTCTGGTCCCCGCTCTCCTAAGGGGCCAGGTAGAAAGATAGGGGAGAGTGGTCGACCCAGCTGAAGGAGCTACTAACTCTCCGACTTGAATGAATGACTTGGCAGCTGGACTCACACAGAGGCGATAGAGGCCTCATCCATCGGCTTCCCCTCCTCTTCCTCTCCCCTATCCCCCGGGGGGGAACAAGAAATGCGGTGCATAACTCCCCTCATCATATCAGGCGAGAACGAGCTCCCGAGACCCCTATATTATAAGGTGAATCAGCTATAGTGAGAGGAGAATTCGATTCTGGGGTGGGAACTTAGGAGGAGTCGTTGCGCTTCCATCATACCATAGCGACTGAATAGCGGGAAGAATTGAATATTCGCTTGATGCTGCATACGGATGTGGAAGGAGGGGCTAGAACCCCAGCACTAAGGTTGCCCGGCATACCCTTTATCTTCCTCCCACCCGGGTGGGGGGCTAAAGGGGCCACCCACCCTGCATTGGCAAATAGGATGGTGGGGTCTTGCGGCCTCCTCGACCTATCGGTCGGTCGAGAGCACCCACGGCCGCGGCCACGGCCCCTCTCTACGAACTATTGCCTCCCGGAACTACCCTGCGCTTCGCGACCGACCTATTCGCCTTAGGGGCCCGCCTTTATCTTCCTCCCACCCAACTATTCTACCCACCCTGGCCTCCCACCCTCGGGGACTAGAATCCCCACCCAACCCGGACTTCTCCTATATCCTCCCACCCAAGGCCTATCCCTATATCCTCCCAGGGGGGTTATAGCGCTTCTACTTCCGGGTGGGGGGGAATTATAGGGTGCCCGTTGCGGTAGGGGGTGGAGGTAGAGCCTATCTCTGCCTATAGATAGTAGGGGCGGTAGGGCCCTACGGTTGGCGGGGGCTCACCCCTCGACCCCCCGGTTGGGTCGAGTGCTCTCCCGGGTTCTCGATCTGATAGGAGTAGAAAGAGTCGTTGGTTTCACCGGCGAACTACGTGGGTGGGGATCCTGAAGTGAAAGTGAGTTGCATGCCATGCATTGTATCTAAGTCACTAACTAACGACAACTAAAGTTTATGAGTCTTGAGTCACTAACTGGAAAGGCCCCGGTTCTCATCCAGGTCATCATTCAGATCATTTATGCGGGAGAGCGAACAGTTATATAGGTAGGGGCCTTCCCTCGCCTTAATTCAGAGGGGGGGGCCCCCAGGGGCCGAGTGCTCTCCAACTCATTAACTCGCCTACCCCGCTGCAAAGCAGCGGGGCGAGGACCTGATGGTACTCTCCCGCCCCGGGCCCCTACAGTTGTGGTGGGTGGGAGAAATTGAGGGATGGGAGGGAACTAAACTACAGTTCCGGGTGTTCATGAGGATAATAGAGTTCGGCCCGGGTGGGGGGGAATGAACGGGTGGGCTACGGGAATTCTAGTTGTAACCAGCGGAGTAATCCTTTTGTCCTCCCACCCAAGGCCCCTACTCTTCTATAGGCGGGATGGGGGGGTGGGAGGAAGATAAAGCGGTAATGGGGGCCTATCTACCCGGCACTATAGCTATAAAGGGGCCCGGGTGGGTGGGAACAGCTAGAATTCCCCCCCCCCCGGAACTACTTTTCTCCCTACTTTCTCTCCCGCAGCGACCCCACCATCCAGCCCTGCTTCGGGACCCCCCCCCATTCTATTTCCAATATGGTCGTGCCGAAGGCAGGCCTTACCCACCGACCATGCCCTTCGGGACGGCGAGTATGGTCGGTCCTGCACGAAGGGCTAGGTCGGGGCATGGCCGGTGGGGTCCGCAAATATTATGGGAGATTCAAGTGGGATGGGAGAGAAAAGTGGCTTGTGGTTGGGAACTAGCCGACCCCCCCCCACCCCTTTCTAGTTATAGTAGGGGGGGAGAGGAGTGAGCGATAGGGAGAGAGGTGAGCCGATAGTTCTCGATTCTATACGTAACATGCCTCCCGGGCGGGGTGCTTCAGGCTCCGCCCCTACTATTCTAAGGGCTAGCTATCGGTAGCCCAACTACAGAGACGGCTGGGGTGTTCATGTGGGTGGGGGATAGTTGTGGGTGGGAGGCGGTGGGTGGGAAGAGATGGGCTCTCCTCCTAAGTTCCCACCCCAACCGGATTGGAATATAAGGGCCGGGTGGGGGGGAATTCTAGCCATTACCTGAAATGAAAGCCTCCTCCCACTCTTGCCCCGGAAGAGCAAACCGATGTGAGAGAAGAGCAAACCGATAAATCGAACTGTGAGAGTTCTTTCCGACCGAGAAGCCCAACAAAGAATATTAGTTCATTCATTAGCTCCAGCTTTCATGCCGGCCATAAATGTTCATTACCGTTGGGATGACCGCCAGCCCCAGGCAAGAATAGTTGAAAGCAGTTCAAGTTGACCCGAACTCCTGTCAACTACCATAGAATTGTAGGGGCCCTCCCACCCTGGGAATTGTAGTTGATCCTTACCACTTTCTCGCCTTCACCCCAGGCAAGACAGTAACGGTAATCCCAACATAGAGAAGGAGATGGGCTAGCGGAGGAGATTGGTTATCCAGTCGAAAGCTTACACTGTATTCCACTCCAGGACAGGAAACAAATACAGGCAGGATAGCTATTAGTTAGTCGAGACGAACTGCCGAACTGCTGATTGAACCGAAATCAATTTGTTAACTTCACAACTATAGGGTAGTGGGCCCCCTACTATTCTAAGGGACTACCGAGTTTGTTAAATTCACTCATCCTGACCTGAACACGGAAGCTGCTTTCACTCAGCCTGAACTGAACACCGGGGGTGTAGGGTAGGACCCGGAACTAGACAATGAATCTACTGGGGGTGTGGTAGGAGAGAGAGTGAGAACTCTAGTTGCTGCTCTAGAACTCCAGGGAGTTTCCATCCATCCACCTTATCTTCCCTTCCTTTCTTGAACTCTCGTTGAGAATTCCAATTATAGATGGGTCCCTGCCTCCCTCGTTAATTCAGCATGGCTGAGGAGCTATCGATTAGAGTCCCTGCCTCCCAACCTCTCCGATTAGTCCCATCCGGAATTGAGTCCTTCATTCACCCTCGGTTGGAAGGTATAGTTATCAGTTTGGTTCCTCGGCATCCAATACTCCGTGCCCTCAAATCTAGCTAGGGTGGGAGGGAGTTCTAGCTATCGGTATATTAGAGTTCTAGCTATCGGTATGGTCCTCGTCAGTATCCTTCCTTACAGCCTCCACCTGGAGATTGGCGAGAAAGACCGATCCATCCTTCTAACGTTGACTCCCGGGGGCCCGAGACTAGCCTGAACTGCCCTTAGAATAGTAGGGGCCCCTCCCTAGCTCGGATAACGAACTACCTGTAGTCCATCCTGGATTAGAAACGTTGTTGGCCATCCGGGCCATCCCAATCAATCGTTCCTTTCTCAACAAGAAATCCCATAGGGCCTTCCGGTTGCCCTTTACTCTATAGTGCCGGGCCAACCGGGGGTGTATAAGGAGGCCCCCGGGATGGATTAGAACTTGATACCGTGGGTGAGGGGAGGGAGAACTACATAAACGGATAGCTTTCCGGGGGGGAATTATAGCAGGTAACCTATCCAGCCAAACCCGCTACCATAGAATAGTAGGGGCCCTCCCTCCCCGGCTAACTCCCTGCTTGATCTCCCTGGGCTATAACTGCTCCTCCCACTCTAGTTCTCCCTGATGAACTTAGTTGATGTTGGCTATCCCTATATAATTGTATACCGAGGGTGAATGAAGCTCCATCCTTCACCCCTGCACGGATGGCCATGTTACGTAGAGAATCTGGTGCACCGGTGTTGACCGGATAGCCCGATTCTCTACGTAACATGCCCCCCCTCCCGGAACTAGACTATTCCCTCATGAACACCCGCCTAAAATTGAGGTGTTCATGTGGGATAACTATAGTTCCGCTTCCCACCCACCCGCCCCTACTATTCTAAGGGCAATTAATCTACCGTAACCCCACTATAATTCCCCCCCCCCTTTAGAAGTTCTAGCAGGCTGATTCCTTAGAATAGTAGGGACTCCCACCCACCCTGGTCCATTCCATGACTGAGAATGTCAATTGTGAATTCTTGTGCTTCGAAAACAACCCCCTGTCTATATCTTTGGGGCGCTTGAGCGAAAGCCCTATCTATCTCGTTGGTCAAGTGGTATCTGCCTGCCTGCATAAGTTGTCCCGTCCCAGGGTTTAGCGTGGGTCGAGCATGCTTCGGAAGGAATTCATTTAGAATTGGGTGAGAGGCAAGGCTCGGTCCAGCTATAGAAGCCCATCAGGTAGGTAGGTGTTCAGTAACTATTTCTCAGCATCCTCCTTTGTTGAGAGCGAACGAGAAACAGCGAGATCTCCGAGAGCAAACTAGTACTTTCATCCGGGAGGGCCAGCAGCCTTAGAATAGTAGGGGCAATAGGGAGGGCCGGCAAATAGGGCGGTACCAAGGGCGAATGGGACGGTACCAACCCCACCGGGGGGGTGGGAGATAGGCGGGGCCCTTGGTGGGGGTGTAGGCTAGTTAGGTCTCACAGCCTTAGAATAGTAGGGGCAAGTGGTGAGCCCCTACAATTCTATGGGCTTCCATCCCCATCCTTGTTATCGTTCGACGAGCTTCCATCCCATGTCAATAACGAGGTTCCAACTGACTGATAACGAGGTTCCAACGAACTGCTCTAATCTCTATCCGGCCCAACCCCACCGCCCCCCCACCCCCATAGAATAGTAGGGAATCTACCTCCAACCCCTACTATTCTATGGGCCCTTATAATATACGGGCTGTGCCTTCGGCACCGACCATATGGCCGTAACAACTATATGGGGGGCCCGGATGAACCCGGAGGGCAGGTCGCGTAAGCGCTAGGTCGGCCTTCACCGAAGCGCACCTCTGATTGAACCTTCCGGAGATTCCTGCCCACACCCCCTGGTAGAAAACAAACAACTGTCTTGGATGGTAAGACCGGTAGAGGCCCATCGAGTCTGAACCGACCTGGGGTGTGGGATGAGACGGTTGTCGAGGGGGAGTAAGGGATGTCTTGAAGTGGGGCCGAGAACAATCCAATGAGGGGGTGTGGGCCCCACCCACGGGTAACCTTCCGGTTGAACGAATAGCTAGAACTAGAATAAGATAAGGGGACTTCCTTCCTTTTACCCACCCCGCAAATGCCATCCAGTAGCCGGTTGAACAATTCTCTATCGAAGGTGGAGGCTGTAAGGAGGATGCTCGCTCGGACCGCCGATCCATCCTAAGGCCAATAGGTCGGTGGGGTTTGTGGGGGTACTCCTCCCTGACCTTCACCTCCGGTTAGCCACCCTTCACCTCCAGGATAGGAAAGAAAATAAAGCATGCTCCAGAACTGATTGACCAACAAGAAAGTGAGGGAGGGCTGAAACAAGAAAGTGAGGGAGGGCTGATTGAACCGGAGCTAGATGCCGTTGGAAGCTATGGCCCCCTGATGAAGGTCGTTTGGTTTGAAGGCCGATATAACGTATGGATAGAGTACCCCATGTCGAAGGGAAACGACTAGCTATAGCGGGTAAACTAATCCCCTTTAGAATAGTAGGGCCGGGTAATGGGGCTCTATCTAACTTGTCTGGAGCTACCGGGCCAACATCAACTACTTTCTCTAGGCACGCACCTCCATCAACTAAAGAATGTTAGGATCTCGAGTTCCCCATAGAATTGTAGGGCTATAATCGTTGTTTCTTTCCATCGGCCCCTACCCCTAAAATTCTATGGGGGCGGCTGGCCCCTACCATAGCCCCTACCATAGAATTTTAGGGGCTATGGTAGGGGCTATGGGCTACTTTATCGAGCCATAGAATTGTAGGGCCATCGGTCCAGTTCCCTAAAATTCTATGGGGCCCGGGCTAGCTATCCAAATAGAAGTAGTTAGGTCCAGGTTGAAGTCCAGCTTCCTTCCTTTCTTCGGGTAGTCCTCCCTACTATTCTAAGGGGCACTCCCTCGGTAGTCAGGTCTTGTTGGCTTCATTCACCCTCGGTAGCTTCATAACCAATTCTAGAGCAAGCATTCCTCCCAGCTTGAGTTACATCTCCAAGAAAGCTCGCTGGGGGAGATCGAGAAACGAACACCAGCCTCTCCATCCCACACCGTGCAGGGGTGAAGCTTGCGACGTTTTAGACGGTAGGCGGTAGGGACTAATCAAATAAAACCGTTGGGAGGCAAGGCAGGCCAATCTTAACTGAACAATTCAACCGGCCCTTAGAATAGTAGGGGCGGGGGTTCAGGCATTTTAGCAGGAGAGCTTGGTGGCTAGCTATAAACCAATTCTACCATCCTCAACTCTAACTGGACTACCTTCCATCCAGCCACCACCTTCCTCAAGTCAGTGGGGGCCCTCCCCGAGCGAGCAAAGAAACTATTTTGGTAACCTCTTCTCGTTCTCGCATCTCTTCATGATCGAGATTGAGGGGTCAAGATAGTTGCCATAGCCCT
>VDFB02346739.1:0-85613 GCA_007258455.2 Sequoia sempervirens
GATTGCTATACAAACCTAGTCAACGTGAAGGACTTTTGTTATAATTTGCAGCGAAAGAGTTCAGAGGATGTTGATGATGACTTCCAATTTCCGAATATTTTCACACAAGCTATCAGCCACATGCCATTTGATTCCTTTGTTACCATTGATTTGTTACTATATAATTTTGACCTTGATCATTGTAATTGATTCTAGGCATTCTAGGAATCATTTAGTAGATTAGAAATTGTTGATACTTGTCGAACTTAAGTTGAAGAATTGTCAACTTCAAGTTTGCTTCATGATTTCTATTTGAATTTGATGGGATTACTTGTATATTCTTGTACAAAATATTGGACTGGAGACTAACTATCTGTCATTCTCAATTGTAAATCTTTCATGACTGTAAATTTGTCATTTACCTTGAAATATCAAATTGTCGTGCAAGTATTTTGGTGCATTTGGTCAATTTCTTGGTGTGATAGATTTTTCCTTCGAAACTTTGCATTGTCTATATGTAGTTGTGATCATCTCTGGTGAAATATAGATTGATTTAGTCTATATTCATTATTTTGAGTGAATTTTCATGTAAAATCATTGAAAACTTAGTTTTCTTAGATCCTTTACTCTTCTTCTTAGATCCTTTACTCTTCTTCCCATATCTTTTTTTGTTAACAAAAATCTTTGAGAAGCAGAATTTAATGAGAAAATTTGTGATAGGTCACATGAATGATGTTGAATATTCCTAAAACTGAATGTCATGGAGATTTTTAGATAGTTTCAATAGAATTGATCAAGTTAGCTAGTTCTTTGTGATATTCATTGAAATAACCATTGATTTTGCGAGAATCTGTGAGTTTAGCAAAATAGTAAACCTTTGATAGTTTATAAGCTTTGTGAGAGAAGAATATGCCACAGTCCCTTTGTGATTAACAGTAAAATACAACAAACTCTAAGTGAACCTAGCATGTCAAGACTTGGCGATTGGAGCCTTGGGATTACAAATCCTATTTGAATTTGAAGTCTTTCAAGAGATATAAGTTTTGTTGTAAGAATTCTATTTGTGTTTGTATGTGATTAACAGTTGCATCAACAAGTCCAAAATTCCAAAAGTTAAAACAACCAAAATCCATTTGGATCTCAAAATTTAGCAATCCCAAATCCAAGCAATCAAATATCCAAACAAAAGTCCAAGTTGGAATGCAAAATCCATCTAAGTCCCAAAATCTAGCAATATGAACATCCAATCCAAAATCCAAAAGTCCCAATGTCCAAGAACCTAGAAATTCAAAATCCCCTCAACCAATAAGTCCAAAAATGCATAAATCCAACAAATCCAATAAAAAATCCAATCTTGAAATGCATCATGGTGTGTCAAATTGTTGGTCTTAACTCCCCTTGGTCCCTTGACATTTACTTTGCTTCAATCCCATCATTCATACAATCCTTTTACATAACTATAATATCAAAAATTGCATACCCTTGCAATTTTGTGTTATATCTTGTGCTCACTTTGTTGTGTTAATATGAAGTGTCCTGAAAACAAAATATTAATACCTTTTTTATGTTTATTTTGATCATCATTGTGATATTTTTAGCCTTTTGGACATTTACTGAGTTCAAATTTCTTGAGTGAGAGTTCATTGCGCGAACATTCGTGCGACGCACTAGTGTCCCACAAAAATACATGATTCTAGTGGTTGTTAAAGCGTTTCTTTCTCCTTGTCATCATTGGCACTTGAGAAGGTAACAACTCTAAGCATTGTCCAAGCGATTATCCAACCCTTTCCATACTACTATTTCCATTTTTTTAAACAAATCCTCATTCTATCACTCTCTTAGCAATTTCCCAAATTTTCTCTCAAACAAGAACAAGCGACCTCCTTTGTTACTCTGTGACGCTTTTTACCCTTTCATTGTGTATGCTAAGACCATTCTTAATTGCTCATGATATTTGTGGAGTTGTGACAACAACTTGTGCAAGCCAACAATTTTCTTCTTAGTAGCTTCAAGCTCTCAAAGTGACATTGTTTTGCTGCTCCTCTTCTTTTGTGCTGATAATCTATAATTTGATCCTTGAGTGCTAATAGTTCTTGCATTTAGGATCACACTCATCCTTGTTATCGTTATTGTTGCTTAGTTTTGCGTTTTATACTATATTTGTCATTTTATTTTAAAAATCTATTCAAAAACAAGTATGTTCAACGAGGTTGAAAGCCCAATATAGGGTTTGACTAAGGCAAGCCCCTAAAAGGCCACCAAAACATTTTCTTTCTCTTTATGGTATTGCAGATTATTCTATAAAAGAAACTTTCAAACAACAACCATTTGGTGTTATCTATTTCTTTCCCTTATTTTTCTATCATTTCCTAGATTTTATCTTCATAAAATCATTTTTTGCCAATAGTATATCATTATACCCACTATTGCTTTGTCATACTTTTAGCTTTCATTTTTTGTGCATGCAAGTAAATTCTTGGATTAGAATTTGCTTTTTTATTTTTTGTTCATACAAGACATCAACACATCGTGCAAACTGTTAAAATTAGGTGAACAGATTAAATGCACAGAGAATTAAGTTGAAATCAGCCAAAATAACACAGTATGTACCCTGGGAAAACCCTCCTCTTGAGGGAGAAAAACCCAGCAACAAAGATCTCTCTTATATTTGATGCAACAGTGTCAATTTTACAAATTACAATAAGGTCTAGCTCAAGACCAATAAGCATAATCTGATAACTAAGAATGACTGATAACAACCTGTAGATCACACCTGGTAATGACAGATTACAGATCTGATAAGATTTACTTTGCACTCGGCAGTGATCGCCCTTGCTTGGACTGGTGAATACAATCTTAATTCTCAGATAGGTCCGCTCTTGATGACTTTCGCCAATCTGATAAGTTCGATCCTAGATCTCAGACGAGTATGATCTTTAACCCGGATCTGGTGATTCGATGAAGAACTTGGATCAGGTTCGCACTAGAAGATTCAATGAAGACCTTCGAACAGATTCGCATTGATAAATTTCATGAACAGTAACAAACAAGATCGCACTATGCAATAACAAGATCGCTCTCTGCAATAACACGAATCTGGAGTTTTAATCGGACTTGAAGACTCAGACAGAATTTTCGCTATATGTCATGAACGGACTGATACATGTGTATATGTAGAGGAGACAAGTCTTACATGTTGGCCTCTTACAAAATCACATATCTACTTAAAGATGTCGGCCTAGTATATTAAATGTCTTTTATGAGTTTCGAATTCTTTCATGTCGGCCAAAGCATGAGATACAAAACAATAAAAGGTAAATTGAATAGCCAACAGCTATTATTCAATTTAAGACTCTCTCGAAAGAAGTGAGCTGGAAGGATCAACCGAAGCTGCTATAACATTAACACTCCCTCTCAGCGAGGGAGAGAACTTCCAGCTGAAGACAAATCATCTGCCACCATTGCCTACAATCAAAAATAAAGAGAGATATATATCACCCCAATGTGATATCAACCATCACATGGTTAAGTACTGGTGTTCATCACTCACGTGATGGTGTCACCTCAATGTGACTTTCACCATGGCTCTCCCAGAGGGTGAAACATAACTACAGAAAGATCATCACGGACTCTCTCACGTGATGTTGTCATGGAGTCACACATGACATTCACCATGACTCAGCTCAGAGGGTGGAAATGAGGGCTTTCACCTCAAATTCTTTCGTCACAGAAGAAAGTGCAATAGTAAGTACAAGTGTTCATCACTTGCGTGATGTTGTCACCTCAATGTGACTTTCACCATGGCTCTCCCAGAGGGTGAAACACAAGTACAACATATGTCATGGAGTCGCACACATGACATCCACCATGACTCTCTCAGAGGGTGGAAACAAGGGCTTTCACCTCAAATTCTTCCTCATCCGTAAGAAAATGCATTAACAAGTGATTTCACCTCCTAACTTCTCTCACGGGAACCATTAAGCAAGGCTCACTGGAGACTCATACTGGGCCAAATTGGGATTATCCACCATGCTTGTCCTCTCTGAACTGCACCCTGGCGGTTGGTAGGGGTATGACGTAGATGCGTTCTGCCCCGGTGCGCTAATGTACCTCAAAATTTTTCGCACTTTACCATATCTCTGATATAGTGGCACTTGATCTCAACATGCTTGGTTCTGTCATGAAACACAGGATTGACAGAAAGCTTCACACAACTCTGATTATCACAATGAATAATGGTGGGCTCCATTGATTGTCCAAACAATCCTGCAAGGAGCTTACGAAGCCACACTGCTTCTCGAGTTGCCATGCAAGCTGCAATATACTCAGCCTCTGATGTACTCAATGCTATAGAAGCTTCTTCTTTGCACCAGGAAATCATGGAACCCAAACTGAAGCAACAACCAGAGGTGCTCTTCCGATCCGTGACACAACCTGCCCAATCAAAATCAGTAAAACCAAGTAACTCCAAGTCTGCGTCTGAAGTGTACTTCAACCCATATCCAACTGTGCCACGCAAGTATCTCAGGATATGTTTAGCTGCAACAAGATGTATCTGTCTCGGATCACACATAAACTGGCTAAGTGCACTCACTGCATAGCAAATATCAAGTCTAGTGTTAACTAGATACATCAAGGATCCAATCAGCTGTCTGTACAACGTAGGATCCACCAAATCTGAACTAGCTGCAGCCTCCTTCAATTTATGAAGATTGGTCTCCATGGGAGTAGACATGGATTTGCAATCCATCATGCCAAATCTCTTAAGTATGTCAATGGTGTACTTCCCTTGATTTAAAATCATACCATCTGACTTCTGCCAGACTTCTAAACCAAGGAAGTAATGCATGAGCCCAAGGTCCTTCATCTCAAATTCATCAGGTTGCTCTATGTAAACCTCTTCCTCAATTACTCCATTGAGAAAAGTTGTCTTCACATCCATCTGGTGAATCTTCCATCCTCTAGATGCAGCAATAGCAATGATGGTTCGGACAGAAGTGTAGCGAGCAACAGGAGCAAAGGTCTCATCATAGTCAACTCCCTCTTTCTGAGAAAACCCACGAGCCACAAATCTTACCTTGTACTTCTCAATGCTTCCATCTGCAGCATGTTTAATCTTGAATAGCCATTTAGAAGATACCACAGACTTGCCCTCGGGTCTAGGAATGATATCCCAAACATCATTCTTAAGAATTGACTGATACTCCTCTGTCATAGCATCTCTCCAGACTTGAAGACTGGAAGCTTCCTCAACACAGGAAGGCTCAGATTCTATAATCTGACTCATCAAGGCAACATAACTGGAGAACTTATGTGGCCTTTTGCTTTCTCTGAATGTGCCTCTAGGAGTTGCAAAGTTTTTAGCCTCTTGCATAGTGCGACTAGCCCATAGAGGTCTCTTCCTCCCAATAGCAATGTCAGTAGGCCCATCAGTAGGTTTCAAGGGTTCAACTGGATCAAGATCTTCCTTTGGTTCCATTGTCTCCCTCTGAATCTCAGGAGTATGGTCAACCTCCATGTCCTGAGGAGACTCTTCATTATCAATCTCCATATGAATCCCTCTGGATCTCCTGAATGCAACATCTTCTTCGAATGTGACATCCCTACTGATCTCTATCAACTTCTGACCTGGAATGTAAATTCTGTAAGCTTTTGATGTCTCACTGTAGCCCACAAAGATTCCCTTCTTGCCAGAAGGCTCCAGTTTGGTTCTCTTTTCTTTGGGAACATGAACATAGACAGGACAACCGAAGATCCTCAAATGGCTGACTTCAGGCTTCTTCCCTGTAAAGGCTTCTTCTTGAGTCATATTCTCCAAGATTTTATGAGGGCATCTGTTCTGAACATATACTGCTGTCCTAGAAGCTTCTGCCCATAGGAAGGTTTGCAAATCTTGATCATGGATCATGGCCTTTGCTGCTTCCACAATTGTCTTGTTCTTCCTTTCTGCAACACCATTTTGTTGAGGATTATAGGGAACACAAAGCTCCCTCTTAATTCCTGCATCAGTACAAAAGTTTTGAAAACTACTAGAGGTGTATTCTCCACCATTGTCAGATCTGAGGACCTTAATTCGTTTACCAGAAAGATTTTCTACTAAAGCTTTAAACTCTTTAAACCTATCCAGTACTTCCTCAAATTCTTTAGATTTCAAAAAATAAATCCAAGTTTTCCTAGAGTGATCATCAATAAAGATAACATAATACAAAAAACCACTCGAAGAAGGAACAGACATAGGACCACATAAATCAGAATGAATTAGGTCTAAAATATACTTAGATCTATTTTCTCTACTATGAAAGGGAGCTTTTATATTCTTACCTAATGCGCAGCCCTTGCACATACCTTCATGCTCCTGGTTGAATTTAGGAAGGCCCGTCACCATCTTCTCCATAATGGGTAGGGCTCGGAAGTGTAAGTGAGCCAATCTTCGATGCCAAAGATCACAAAGACTGGAAGAGTCATGAACCAATGCTTGAAGAGGATGTGAGCAGACCTTGTAGAGATTATCATATCTAACTCCAATTACTTGAGCATCCTTGAAATTAGAGTTTTGCATCCACACTAGAACTTTGCCTTTGGAGAAGGCAACTTGATATCCTTTATCTTCCAAAGTTGAAATAGAAATAAGATTACGCTTGATTCCGGGAACATAGAGAACATTACCCAATTGAAACGATATGCCGAAATCCAAGTGAAGTGTGGAGGTCCCAATTCCCTTTACGGAGTAGCTAGCATCATCTCCAATGATGACTTGTTCAGAGGAATCCTTTTCCACCAAACTCGATAGGTGCTCCTTGAATCCGGTTATGTGGCGGGAGGCACCACTGTCAATTATCCAGGTGTTGGAATTGGAAGGTATGCAGCTTGATAATGCTGAATGAGACATGGAATCGCTTGAACCCTCAACCTTCAAATCATACACCATCTTGACAGGCTAAACAAATGAGATAAGCTGAGTGCAATAATCTGATCACGATCCTCAAACCCGCTCTAATACCATGTTAAAATTAGGTGAACAGATTAAATGCACAGAGAATTAAGTTGAAATCAGACAAAATAACACAGTATGTACCCTGGGAAAACCCTCCTCTTGAGGGAGAAAAACCCAGCAACAAAGATCTCTCTTATATTTGATGCAACAGTGTCAATTTTACAAATTACAATAAGGTCTAGCTCAAGACCAATAAGCATAATCTGATAACTAAGAATGACTGATAACAACCTGTAGATCACACCTGGTAATGACAGATTACAGATCTGATAAGATTTACTTTGCACTCGGCAGTGATCGCCCTTGCTTGGACTGGTGAATACAATCTTAATTCTCAGACAGGTCCGCTCTTGATGACTTTCGCCAATCTGATAAGTTCGATCCTAGATCTCAGACGAGTATGATCTTTAACCCGGATCTGGTGATTCGATGAAGAACTTGGATCAGGTTCGCACTAGAAGATTCAATGAAGACCTTCGAACAGATTCGCATTGATAAATTTCATGAACAGTAACAAACAAGATCGCACTATGCAATAACAAGATCGCTCTCTGCAATAACACGAATCTGGAGTTTTAATCGAACTTGAAGACTCAGACAGAATTTTCGCTATATGTCATGAACGGACTGATACATGTGTATATGTAGAGGAGACAAGTCTTACATGTCGGCCTCTTACAAAATCACATATCTACTTAAAGATGTCGGCCTAGTATATTAAATGTCTTTTATGAGTTTCGAATTCTTTCATGTCGGCCAAAGCATGAGATACAAAACAATAAAAGGTAAATTGAATAGCCAATGGCTATTATTCAATTTAAGACTCTCTCGAAAGAAGTGAGCTGGAAGGATCAACCGAAGCTGCTGTAACATTAACACAAACATCCTTGCAAAGTGCTAACATTCACGGCAAAGATATCCATCTTTTGGTTCCAGGGTCTTTAGTTCCTATATTTTTCAATTCGGCTGTTATAATTTAATTTATATTTTCCAATTTTCTGTATTCATTAGCAAATCATATCTTTATATATTTTATCTTGCTTTGATCAAGCGTATTTCTATTTTATATACTTAAAATTATAAAGAGTTAACCAATGTGGTTTAACAATAAGCAATTATTCACAATGGGATACTACTAACTTACCATGGAAACAAATGCTTGAATCCAAAAGCTAGAAAAAAACATAAAATTTAGAAAACCCAAAAAGTGGAAAATTTTAAAAAACAAAAAAGCAAAGAGAAAAACTGCACTTTAGTGAAAACCATTTCTATGGCACCTTTGGCAAGTACCATGATGAAAATACAATCAAGGGTGCCATGTACAAATCAACTATCTATTTCTACCTTACACTTGGGAGCAAGTCGTCTCATCCACCTATCCATCCCTATACATCTGTCTCACAATCATTTCATTCCCATCCATCACATCCGCATCTCCATGCCATCATATCCACTTACAATATCTTTGCGCTTTTGACCTTGATAAGGAAGTGGACAAGATCTTGAAACATGTTTTTGGAAACTCCTTGATATGTCCAATCTTCTACAGCAAAACGCTCTAGCATATTATCACGATTCATGGATTAAGTTGAATCATCTTCAACAAACACTTTAGCACAACATCATGAATGGCACATAATAAAGTGGAGCATATCATTCCTATGCAAAATAGTCCTTGTAGATCAAAATCCTAAATCCCCCAAACCATTTCATGCATCCAATAACAAAGTGGTACTAGAGTAGGTTTTTCCTTGTGTTTCATAGTTTTCTTTATTGATTTTAAACATCAACAACAATCCAAATTTGGCTATCCAAGCAAATCCAAACACAACAATAATGCAAAAAAATAAAATCCCAAAAAAAATCACCAAGCAATCCAACACCAATCCAAATTTGGCCATCTAAAGCATCCATAGGTTTAGTTCTTAATCTTGCTAATCATTGTTCAATTTAAAACAAATCATTACATTATCATGAGGATATATTGTTCCAAATGCTTACATTGTTCTTGAGATATTTTGTTCCCTAATCAACAACACTATCATCAACTCAATCGTTCTTCAATTTTCAAATCGATCAATAGAAAAATCTTATTTGTCTTTTCTTCTCATCATTTGTGCGCACTTGCTTATGTGTTTCTTTTGTAGTTTGCATTTGTGAGTTGATCCTTAGGGCACCACATGACCAACATCATCATGGTTTTCCATATCATGGTGCATCCAATCATATGTTTGCTTGGATGCTAGTCCCTTATGCACTTGGCACAATGTTATCATGGTCCCTCATATCATGGTGCATAATGTCCAATGCTATAGCAAATTTTTGCTGCTCACCATATTGGAATTCCTTCAAAAAAACTCCTAGCAAGTACATATCATCCACCATACCCAATCATCACAAATCATTATCCCTATCCTCATCCATACATAGCATCTCTCTTTGCATTTCATAAACCATTAAAACTTGCATCCATTTACTCATAGTTGAAAAACTCAGACTTGGCAAAAACTCGACAAACCCAAAAATTTTGACTCGGCAAAAACTAGGCAAAAAACTTGGCAACTTAAAAAACTGCTTAAATTTCTTTAGAAACACATTTTTTTGCAAAATTCAATGACAAGATGTATCCAATAATTCTATAAATGAGTACAAAAGTGTTTTCTATTAAATTTGATTGATCTAAATACAAATTGAGTGCAAAATCGCATCCTCATGCAAAATCCTGATGGTTGATAGCCTAGTACAATAGATAGCTAACAAAATGAAAATTGTAAACTGTAAGACTAAAAATTAATACAACATCTTACATCTTCCTCTTCTCTTATCTATTGAAAACTAGGTGAGAGGTAGAGGTCCTAGTCCTCAAAGTTTGTTGTGGCTCCTCGCTTGGCATGGAAGGCAATGGCTCGACCTCCATCTTGGTAGTAGATGGCAATGACTCCTCCTTAGCTTCATCAATGTCATCCAACCTTACATCTGCAATTGCACCCAGTCCCACATCCTCCAATGCATGTCTCTCAAAATCCAAAATCTCATCCTTGGTAAACAATGGAGGTTGCTATTCTAGCCTTGCCCAATCGCTATAAGGATCTATCTCATCCAAATCAATGGGATCCTCTGATTTGTCCTTTAACCTTCTTGTGTGCAACTGAAGGTTGTATTGCACAAAGACAAGGTCATTGAGACATTTTTGGGCTAATTTTTTTCTCTTCTTCGTGTGGATGGCCTCGAACAAGCTCCAATTGCGCTCACAGTTGGATGCACTACAAGGTTGGCATAGAATGCAGAGGGTAAGTCTTTAAAGATTTGGAGTATTTGCACCCCAATTTGTCCACCAAGACTCTACGAAATTAAATATTCAAGAATTAGAACGCAAAGTCAAAACATATTTTATCAAATTATCAATAATTTAAAAATTAAAATTTGTAACTAGTAAGATGCATGTCAAATAAAGACTCCAAATTTTATACCTGGTGTCTTAAGTGGTTCGTCCATAGATAGATAGCTCCAAAGAAAAGAGTCTACCCCTTCCAGCCCTATAACTTTCAAATTCTTTGATAATGAGGTCTCTCATCTCAACCTAAGGTGTCATCCTCTGAATGCATGTGGTGGGGCCCTCCATAACCTCTCCATTAGGATCTAAGAAGGTGTCTGAATAGAAAGAACGAGGGTTGAGGACGTACCCTGCTGCATGGATGGGTTGGTGGAGTTGATTGTTCCACCTCCTATCAATGATCTTCCATATGGGATCAAATTTGAGGTTGTTCCCCTTGTAATATTTTTTGATAGACTCTTTCACCCTATCCATGGTCTCATAAATATACCCCATTGGGTTATGATCCCCATCTACCAAATAGAGAACTCTAACAAAGGGCTCAGGCACCTACAATTTACAAATAAAAAAAGATTAAAGATACAAATTTATAATGAAAGACTTAAATTAAAAAATAAAATATTCAATTTTGAAATTAAATTCAAAGTTGAGGTTACTTTCACAATCTTTGTAGCTCTTTGTGCAAAAAAGTTGTCAACGATTGCTTGTAACCCTCTCTCCTTTAGGCTTCTTCAAATAAGGTGAGTCTAGCCATACTTGACTCACAAACATTTGTTTCATAGCAGTCAATGAACCAATAATGCTTTGCAATGTTAGGAAAATCATTGCAAACCTTGTGACACCAAATCTTACCAACTCTTTCCCTTACATGTGATCTCTCATCAAATGAAGAACCCAAAGGTGATTGTAAATAAATTTTGCGATGCTCCTTGCATCATCTAAAACCAATGTCACCAAATCAAGTTTGCCTATGTCCTCCAAAAGAAGGTCAAGGCAATGTGCTACACTAAGTGTCCAATAAAGTGTCTTATGTTTGTCTTGGAGCAATCTCCCAACTGCCACATATGTTGTTGCATTATCAGTTATGATTTGCACCACATTTTCTATGCCCACCTCCATGACAATTTCCTCCAACATTAGACACAATGTATTAGCATTTTTTACTTTGTTTGAGGCATCCACCAATTTCAAAAAACAACCTCACTATTAGAAACTGTCAAAAAAATGATTATGGTGTGGTTTTCCCCATTCATCCACCTATTTGAATGAATGGTTTTGCCATATTTTTCCATTCCTTCTTTCGTGCTTCCACTATTAGCCTTGCCCTTTCAGTTGCATTGGTGAGCAACCTACAAGTACAAAGTGAAAGTACAAAATTTTAAATTTTAAACACAAAAAAGAAAAATTACTGAACATAAATTTATCCTAAAATTCAACATAAATTACTATTGTATAAATTAGCATAAAAAATTAAAATTAACTAACCTCCCACTCAAGTCTTTGTGAGAAGGCACCTTGTAGCCTTTTTCCCACAACTGCCAATGCAATTACCAAATTCTCTCAATAAGAACTACTCGCAACATTGAAAGGAACGTTGTTGAAGTACCAAAAATTTGCACATGCCATACCAGCATGTTCATGCACCTCCCTGTTCCACCCTGTAGCTTCTAATGATGGTTGTGCTCTAGGTGTGTTTATGGGTACAAAAAAAACTATGGCATACGTGTAGATGTGGGTGTTGTTGTTGGCACTCTAGTAGAAGTAGATGAAGTGATGTTGGTGGATGTGCTTCAAATGTGTGGACCACGAAGAGAGCCCACTATGCCTTGACACGTATCCTCATTTGATTCTAGTTGGACTTGAGCACCATGACCACTAGCTATGGATGCCCTTGTCCTCTCCTTTTGCAATTTGTTCTCTTATACAACTACAAGTAGGGCATTCATCTCTCTTTTTATCTCTTCGGTGGTGCTGGCACAAGAGTTGGCATCATGATGAATAATGCCTACAAGATGGTATTTAAGGCGATTTATGCCTCCATGATATAAATTTGTGCATCTACTGTATATTTCCAAGCAAGGTATCTAGCTCTAGCAGGACGAGTGCCTATAATGGACTGTGGCACTTATGGGGTGGAGCCTAATCCAGAAGCTTCTCTATTTGCCATTATATGATGTATTTAACCTATACATACAAAGTGAAACCACAAAATATTAATTTTTTAATACAAAAAAAAACCTAACTTTTACATAAATCACTAAAATCAGCGCAAAATTTAATAGTTAATATAAGATTAAATGGTGTGGCGATGCTACAATTTAATAGTCCTCTTTCATCTAATAGTTAATTAAATAAATCATATTTATATTATTAATACTAATTACCCTTCACTAGTTAATTAAATAAATCTAGACTAACCTTCCTACAGTAATTAAATATATAAATGCTTACCCTAATAAATTAAGCGAATGCACATTCCTTCTCTCATATTATAAAAATAAAACAATTCCCACCTCGCCACCAAAATAGAAAAAAACATATTTTTTTTATCTCCACCCACTATTCAAATTTAAAAAGATCTTGACCATCCACCATCCCTACTCAATCTCTCTCCTCCACTTGCCCTCCCCCCAAGCACCCACATGTGTGCATTTTATCCCTCCATGCAAGATGAATTGATCTCAACCCTTCATCTCATGATTTGATCTCCCCTATCCACTTGCATTATTCTCAAGCCTCCACTTGCTTGCATCTCATTTCCACATGCAAGCTAATTTAATCCTAGCCCTCCAACTCAATCTCATCCTATCCCTCCACTTGCCTCAATCCTAACTAGCTTTGCATGCTAATCAAATCCTAACCATCCAATTCAAGATTCAATCCCAACCCTCCATCCACTTACCAAAAAATCTATATAAAATCTCATTTCAAAGGCATTTGCCATATGTGGCAGTGCTACATTGATCATAAGTATATGCTGCCAAATTGGGAATCTCTCCATGAGCAGCCCACATTTCATACCTATCAACCTTTCATCCACATCCAAAAGCTCGTCCAAACATCAAGGAGGTATAATGCTTGAGTTTCTTTGAACATTCATTGCATTGTTTGCCTCCTTTGCTCTATTGGAGGTATTTTGGTTTGATCTTGAAAAGGAGCTTGTCTTGTGTGCACTTTCCTTATTTCTCTTCTAGATTTTGCCTCTCACAACAACTAACAAAGGACCAATGTGTTATGGGCAGAACTAATCTTTTTCTTTTTCCTACAATCCATAATCAGAGTACCATATTATTCAAAGGGAAAGAATAAACATGCTAAACAAGGAAACCACAAAGCAAAATATTAGAACTGTAACAACAGATTAAATTAATTCATATATCTGCAAGTTTTGTACAGAATCCAAGAGATCAAATATATGAATGCCAAAACTAGAACTAACTTCAAAACTAGAAGGCTAGTCAAAGACATTTATGAATGACTCGTAAATATTTATAAAAGCGTATTACCAAAAGACAAGGCAGGACAATTAGAAGAAGTTTAATTGTTTATCTTCTGCTGGTTGATCTTCCAGACTTTGTTATTTTGCAGTGCCAGCTCCCAGGGATTTCTATATAATGAGAATAGGATGGCACACAACAATCAATGTACCAGATTATCCTAGATCAGTCAACATTGGTAAGCAATGTAACCCATTGCGGAAAATTGAGAAAGGATGGAAGATATTCCGGTACTATAGTATATCACTTCCCTTTGTGAGGTATCTGACCAAGTTGTACAAACTTGAAGGGTGTGATTCCATGACTTGATCTGCTTCTGATGCCTTGCTGCAGTTAGGATTTATCTATTTTGGTTGGAAATCTTCTGCTACCCTTAATGCATCCAACAAATGTAGAATGTGAAGATGAAAGAATGTGTATTGAAACCCATATCTAAACCAAGATTAGCTGAAAGATTGAGCTCATAGGTATCATCTCTAGCTGCTTGTATTTGGCATTGGTCTTTTACAGAATTGTTTGCAATTGCTGCTGAATCAGCTGAATGTGTTCCATAATATTATCAAATTTGTCAACTTCCATATGGACTGACAAGTTGTCACAGTTGGCAGCATAGGACAGGTTTCATTAATGAATGCCAATGGCTGGAAATCCACACACCTTAAAAGGGTTTTTGATTTGTAGAGTTGTGGAAAGCTCTATCACAGCTTTTTACATCATAGGTACTCTCATACCAACTGTAAAGCATCTTGGAACTGCACATTCTGAGAAGATGCACAATCATCCTACTTAGCATTCCATTCTGTCCATAACTTAATACTTGAATTTGATACACTGTCATGTCAGTTTTGTATCCATCATTAACAAAGGTTCTTTTCCAAAAATTGCTAAAAACTCTAGTATCCTTAACAGATTTGATTGTTGCTGTCATGCACCCACCTTAAACTGCCGCCTGTCTTAAGTCATTAATCACTGACCAAAGAAATATTAAAGTGACGATCTAAAGGGGATTGATGGAAATTAATAAAAGAGGACTACGACTCCATAAAGAAACATAAAATTAATTATTAAGACAGTTTAAGGGCAGCACTTGGGTGAAAGGATGTTTCCCTTGTTGGGACAACCAGTGAAAGGATATGACTCTCCCCAACATGGAAGATATAAAAGGGAGAACAAATGATTGGGGAGAGGTATCAAGTGGATCAAATTGGAAAAAAGGAAAATAAGGAATTGAAATATAAGATATTTATTGAAAATAAATATTGTTTTCAGCAAGGTGGGCGGAAGGGCAGGCATCCCTCCATTGCTGGGTGCTCGCGGTGTGAGGTGGAGAATGGCGAAGAGCTCCAAATTTATTATCAAGGTCTCGGTGGCGGGCCTTGCTCGGTTTGGGGCCAACACTCCAATATCTCTGCAGTCGTCAGCGAGACAAGCCTCTTTCAGGGAGGTCATAGATCAAAGATTAAAACGGATTTTGTTGAATTATGATCCTTTTGTGCTAGCGGCCGTCAAAATGGTGTTGGGTTCAAGTCACTTGGAGTGTAGGGAGTACAAGAGAGACAATTTGCATGTCTCTTCCCGTTTCCTTGCCTCTTTGTTGGATAATTTGGAGCCAAAGGCACTTGCAAAAAGTTTGTTGGTTAAACTATTCAAAGCGGATTTGGTTGTAGGCGTGGATGAGGTTCTTCGTGTGGTGGTCGAAGGCAGGGGTTGTCCGAGGCCTTGTGACATGGAGAGAGTGAGCTCGGAGGACACGGTGAAGATTTTCCCTTTCCTTTTGGATTTGCAGGGTTCGAGTTTGATGCGACATAGGTCAATTGTGGTGGTTGCTGTGATTTTTCTGAAGCGGTTCTTCGGGCTAATGGTGGTCGATAGCGTGGAGTGGAAGGCAAAATTTGAGGATTTCGCAAAATTGAACAAATTTATGTAAGCTAGGTGGTGGTTCGTTCATCTTTTTGTCGGTTTATAGGGTTAGTAATGGTTTGTCTGGTTTTGGTAGCCATGGCCGTATAAACGCCATTTTAATGGTTTGGCTTTGTTAATTTTGGCTAGGATTTGGTGGAACGGGGAAGCATTTGGTAGGTTTCTGAAGTTTTTTGTGCTCAGTGGTATAGTGGGTTTAGAGTTTGCCTTCTAACCTGCATGGCAAACGTTTGTATTTGGTTTTAATTATCAATAAATAACTAATCTTATGTATCAAAAAAAATATTGTTTTCAGCAAGAATATATATATATATATGATTGGGGAGAGGCATCAAGTGGATCAAATTGGAAAAAAGGAAAATAAGGAATTGAAATATAAGATATTTATTGAAAATAAATATTGTTTTTCGCAAGAATATATATATATATATATATATATATATATATTGCAGAAATCAAGTCATTACAGCCACTTGTAAGTAAATCTATTATAACTGCATAATGATATTTGATTAACAATTAATATAGCACATTCCTTTAGCAATCTATTTTGAATTTATAGAAGTGTTTTGCAAATAGGGAGGCTAATCAACCTTTCAAGTCACGAGATGCTAAAGGGCTAGGAATTCTTAATATCAAGCATGCCACCCCGAAATGGATGAACTGGGGGTTCTGCCATGTTCGTGGGCCAGGAGGCCAAATGGTGCTCTTGGGCTTGATCAAGGAGGACGGCCAACCTCTAAAGCGGATTGAGGGATGGAACGGATCTATAATCATTCCATGCTCTCGCAATACAAGGGCCGCCACCTTTGAGATTGTGGTTTGCAAGCATTTCTAGTGAATTCCAATTATGGTTGATTATAAGAATATGCCTTGGAATAATCATTGATGGTGTTAGGGTATTTTGAATTCAAATATTAATGATGCTATGAACCATAGATCTAAATATTATGATTTTTAGCTATGATGTATTGCTCTCAATATTATAATATGTTATGTATTAATTTGAACATTACCGTAAAGTTGATACTTGTTATTACTAATGTCATTTTTTAGTGCTTATTATTGTTTTGCAGGCCTAAAATTAGGAATAACCCAAAAGGGGACATTACAGTTGCTAGTACTCTGAAATGAACCATACATTCAAAAAGAAAAATTGAGTTGTGTCATTGTCTAAGATAGCCCTTTCAATGGCCCAAAAATTGACAATCTTTGAGAACTTATCAACTTAAACACAATAATTACCATGGTTAGCGGCTGACAAACCTAAGAGAAGACCCATGAAAACTCATTCAAAACCATCAAAAGACTATACTGATCTTGCTTCTTGGTCATCTTGGCTATGGCACATGAAGGTGTAATATTTGATGTGTTTTGCAAAACCTGATCTGAGATGTAACCAAAAAAAATTCCTCCTCAATATTGATGATCTTTTTGACTACAATATGGTCTGAAATCAGTGTTCTATGAGGACACATTCCCAATGGTTCAGGTGATGTCTTGGGCATGCCAACGACTCTATTGTTCATAATTGTGTTTGTTAAGTCAAAGCTATTGTGAAGAGAATTTTTGATCAAAATTATGGATTTCATTTTTTAAAAGGATTTCACAAGGGCTCTTCATGAAGTAGTAGTTGTTTGTTTGCTTAATGTTGAAAATACAACATCTTAATTGCATCCCAAATGAATTAGGAAGCAATGCAAAAGCAAAAATTGCATTAAAATGACATTTTATAAGAAAGTTGTGTTCATAATTGTGTTTGTTAAGTCAAAGCTATTGTGAAGAGAATTTTTGGTCAAAATTATGGATTTCATTATTTAAATGGTTGTGTTCAAAATTGGATCATGCAGTAGGATTCAAAGCAGCAACAACTTTATTGCAGAATTGGTATTTTGTAAAAGAATAGCATATATTTGTTCATAAGAATAATAATGTCAATGCTTTCATAGAATGCAAATTGTGCACATAAGAGGTTCTTCTAAAAAACAAATTGGCTTGGGACCTACTATGAAAGAGAAAATACTTTGACAAGAACATAAAGGCATACTTGATTTAAAGTGAATGGTGTTTACTAGCCACTAAGTGTATTTTTAAATCCTTTGACAAGAAAATAAAGGCATACTTGATTTAAAGTGAATGGTGTTTACTAGCCACTAAGTGTATTTTTTTTATTGATAAAGGTGACAGAGCCATTATTTTGTATTAAAAACGGAAAATTTATAGTTCAAATACATATTATCACCCAAACAAGGGAACACAAAAGAGTAGGCCAAAATCCAAATCGTGAATACAAAGATACATTGTCACCCAAACAGGGGAATACAAAATAGTGGGCCAAAATCTACGTTGCAAATACAAAGAAGCTCAAGAGAGCAGTGATAGAACAGAGATCAACCTAAACAACTCCCTCTTGAGCTTCCAAAATCAAAATGAGCAAGAACAAGAACCTTGAAATTAAAACCTTTCTCAGCATGTTTGGACAGGAAATGAACAAAATTTACCACCTGCAAGAAGAGATCTTCCCCAATATGCAACCTCATGCAATCCATCCACAAAAGGGATTCGAAAGGACAATCACCAACCAAACCTGTATTCGTTGTGAGAAGAACCCACAAGGGGATGGAGGAATTCAGCAAATCAAATTTGGGGAAAATGCCACCACAAGCGCATCACCATGGTTGAAATTGTAACTGTCTAGAAGGGCCCCCAGAGAAGAAATGGAGAACAGAAATGGCTGAATATAAGTTAAAGCTAGAAATTTCACCATTTCCTTACACCAAAGAATATCCATGCTATTTGAAAGAAAGCCAGAGGCGACCTCAGAGGGAAGAGTATTATGATTGGACATTAAGCAATTGTTGCCCACAATTGTCTTAACAATGGGATAATTTGATTTAATTGAGCAAAAGTATCACTATAATTTCATTTATAGTTGACTAGGATTCTGGATTATGGTAGCAAGTATTAAGATAAATTTTAATCGATGCAAATTGAAATAATGAACACATGGGAATAGCTAGTTACTTTTGTCTAATTATAATAAACAAAGGTGCATCCTTTTGGCATGGACTAACAAATGTCTTGAATGGGATAAACATATGGCCCTCTTCAGCAATAATTATTAACCTCAACTGAATTTATTTAGCATTGAACATGCTAAGAGTAGAAGAGCACCTCACAAAAGAATGAGTTGCAATTGAGGTCTTCAATAATTCTTAACATTCACTATAAGTTGTAGAATTTGCCAAAAATATCATGGTTGGAATGGAGTTCATATAGAAAATTATAGTATAAGCATAATCAAGGTTGCATCATTCTTTGGCAAATATTGCATAACCATTGCTTCTCTTTTGTGTGGAAGGTAATTGATGTTGTAGAGAACCTTGGGCTCCCATGAACCCTTATGTTTTCTCTTACATGGTATCAGATCTTCAAATTTGTCACCCCTTTCTCATTTCTATGAGCTTTGCCAACACAATGGATTTTGGAGCAAATAGACCTCACTATTCACTCCAAAAGACCCAACAACCTGTAAATCAATACAAAACTCAATAGAGTCTAGACATTTTTCAGATTCAATCATTTATGATAGCAATATAAAAAAAAAATTCACTAGTACAAGACCGTACAAATCAATATAGCATGCCCAACATCAAATGTGGCATCGACTCTAACATCGAATTCGCATCATTGTGGTGCATTTTCAGCAGGTTTAACAAAAACAAAAAAAATTGTTGGTACATTTGCAATGTAAGGTACATTTAATTTGTTGAGTACACACACACTATAGCACAACACAAGATTGGTGGATTATGCCAATTCTCAACAAACATTAAAAAGAGTATTTCCAAAGCTCCTATGTTAATTTGGTAAAATAATGAGACAGATTTTATTAAAGAAGAGCCTTGCTCTTATAGACTTTACAAACCCTACAAATTAGGGAGAAGATTTAGTTAACTGAAAGAGATAACTAAACGTAACTGAAAGAGTTAATTAAACGTTAACTAAAGCAAACTAAAGCTTAGTCTAAGTTAACTACAAGTTAACTTACGACTAACTGAAGACTAAATAAAGCTAAGGTGACCATTAATATTACATTTAATATTTAATACCCTCCCTTAATGGTCATCATACAAACAAAAAACTAAGTCTACCCATATTGTGTTGGTCATCAAAATGCAAAGTGTGCAGACTCCTTCTGCTCAGCCTGCTCCACTACATGAGCACTTTGCTAAGATGCTTCCTTGTTGGACTTCTCATTAGCCAACCGCTTTCTACAATACCTTTGTATATGACCAATCTTCCCACAGTAATGGCAAGTAAAAGACTTCTTGGAGCCCTCCTCTGAATCACCTTGTCCTTTTTGTTGAGTGAACTTGCCTTTGCCAATGTCCTTGGCAATAAATGCTTGTTCAACACTTGGAGACTCACTGCTGCTCGCAAACTGCTTCTTCCACCGATCCTGCTGCAAAAGCTTGTTGCACATCTCATCAAACTTCAAGTCAACATTGGTGGATGTAATGTTGAGCGTTTCAATAAAGTGCTCATAGGAACACGGCAAACTTTCAAAATGATCACCACCATATCCTCCTCTTCTATCTTACGACCAATGGCCTCCAATTGATCGCAAATATTTTTTACTTTCATCAAGTGCTCCTGCAAAGACACTTGGTCATCCATCATAATAGAAAAGAGCATATTCTTCAAAAAGAAAGCCATTCCCTTGTCTGAGGTCTCGTGAAGATCTTTCAAATGCTTCCAGATCTCCGCAGCAAATTTACTAGATGGTATTTCTAGTAACATCTCATCGGCGATAGATTTCCCAATCCTTCCCAGCAGCAATGGGACGAACATTTGTATCAAGAACAAGCGCATCTAGACACCAGTACTAAAAGATGGTAAGCATCCTCTGCTTCCACGTGTTGTAATTCTTTCCATTGAACCTTTGCGAACTTTCCAACATAATATTGGACAAAGACGCCATCCCTCCCATTTTCCAAAGCACAAAAAACGAGGTAACTCTATGATCAGCTGGCAAAACAATGGACAATTAGTTGGCTCAACTCTGATTTTTCAAAAATCGTCTTAAAAAGAGGCTTAGAATCTATAAGATTTCTGTTGAAAAAACCCTCAAAAAAACTTTGAAAGATTGTCAAAATTGTGTTAATTTTTAAAGAAAAATTTCTAAAACTCTACAAAAATTTTATTTTTCCCAGAATTTCTATCAAAACTAGCTTCCAGAAATTTTTTTCAAGCAGCCATGAAAATTTTAGAAAATCTCCTCAATTGCACACCAATGGCACCCCTAGCAGGCTCGTGAGTCGCAGATAAATCACACGATTCTCAAAAAAAATCGTCAAAAATCTGTTGGAAAAACTGACGCTGCAAAAAGGACCCCACAATTCTCAGCAAGGAACGATTTTTAAGGAAATGGTGCTCCAAAAAACAAGAAACCCACAAACCAGAAAAACCCTTCACGCATTTTTGATCCCGTCAGCTCAAAAAAGACTCTCGTTGCGACATAGGAAGGCTAAAAAAACATAAAAGAACACCCTAGTCACGCGTGTTCAAAAGGAACTAGTAAAACGCCTAGAAAATTGGAAAAAACGGCGCGAATTTGGAAGAAAACGCAAGCCAAAAACCCTAGTCGCCCCAAAAAAATAAATTGTGGCCAAGAAGGAGGTCGCGCGCCTTTGGAAGATGAGAAAACGCAACCAAAAGCTCAGAGAAATCACGTCTACAGAAAAACTCAACCTCAGAGAAAATAAAAAACGTGTCTACAAAAAAACGCAACCTCAGAGAAGAAATAAATAACTCCAACAACCACGCATCGGGAACCCTCGAAAATCTGCTTGAAAAAAAATATCCGCGATTTTTCTTCTTAAAAAATACGAAAAATCTTCAAAAAAAAAAAAATCACAAATTTCAAACCCTGCCTCAAAAAAATCTGAATTCGTGTTTCATTACCCTAGCTCTAATACCATGTTAATTTGGTAAAATAATGAGATAGATTTTATTAAAGAAGAGCCTTGCTCTTATAGACTTTACAAACCCTAAAAATTAGGGAGAAGATTTAGTTAACTAAAAGAGTTAACTAAACGTAACTGAAGCAAACTTAAAGCTAAACCGGAAGAGTTAACGAAACGTTAACTAAAGCAAACTAAAGCTTGGTCTAAGTTAACTACAAGTTAACTTACGACTAAATAAAGCTAAGATGACCATTAATATTACATTTAATATTTAATATCCTAGTCATATTGGCCCTTGCCAATGGTCAAATTTAGCTCAAGGGGGCTTAACCCCAACAAGTGAAGTTTCACCCATCCTACCCTCTCACTGAAAACTCGCAAGCCTCCACCATCACTCTACCCAAGTGGCTCTCTTGGCTGCACATCCTAAATGCACCACCAAATTTCCACCACCCTAAGAATGCTAGGAGTGAAACTTTTGAGCTATATGGGGGCAATTTTAGAGCCATCACTTTTTCCCATGAAGTCCAATTTTAGACTTCTTATAAGGATTGGAAAGGTATTTTTGAGCACTTTGCAGCCTTCAACTTGGTCTTTCTAAAGTTTGCACCAAGTACCTGTCACTTCTATTTGAAATCTATTTTTGTACTTTGACTTGTACTTCAGAAAAATTGCAAATATGGGGCCCATTACTTTTTGTTGCAGGTATTCTGATTTCAAATAATTTACTTGTAATGCCCCCATTTTCGGTGTCCTTATTTGGGTTAGTTTGGTTTTGCCTCGCTATTTTTAGTAAGTACTATATTTAGTAATTGGTCTTGGGAACAATGCAGTGCAGGGTTTCCTGTTTGGGCAGTGTGTGGCAGTTGTCAGGTGAACTCTAATGTTTTGTGCCAATTTGGTGATTTGGAGTATTTACTATTTTTAGCAATTGCTATTAATAGTAAGACTATTTTTGGTAACTAGTCTTAGACCCATAGTGTTCTCAACAGTGTTATTTCTATGGTGGCGTTGGAGAGCCTAAGGTTGGATTATTTGATATTTGTTTTTTATCAATCACTTAAGTTATTTTTATAAAATAACTTTATAACTTAAGTTAATATTTGCTTTTTATCAATCACTTAAGTTATTTTTATAAAATAACTTTATAACTTAAGTGAGGGGGTAGGTGGTCATCAAAAAGTACCTTGGTGCCTAATGTGATAACTTAACATTGTTTTAGAAGGCTGCATAAAACAAAATAGTTTCCTTATGAGCATATATGCCCAAGGGAGGTATTTTGAATTAAATAAAATAAAAAAAGAACCCCTTGGCCTAGTTGCACAACGTTGTTTTAAAAGAGGGGCCATGTATTTCAAGTGGATGTCTAGAAAAGAGGTTTATTTTTCATTTTAAAGGCTAATGTTATGCCTCATAAGGTGGGACACCTAATTTGGGCTTAATGTCAATTTTAGATTAAAAATCAAAAGTGGAATTTTGGAGGCAAAAAGTTGGACGCCCCTCTTGGGGTAATTTCATGTCATTTTATAAAGTGAAATGAGAGGGAAATATATTCAAACTCAAATACATGTTGCCCTAATTCTTCCCTCACTTTATAAATATGAGTTTGAGCTCTCATTTGCATATGGGTATTTTGGCAACTTAAGGAGCCTCTACTGGAATTTCTCCAAGATTCGAAAACTGTTGGTTAAGGAAGAAAACCCTCTTCTCACGTTGCTGGTTTCAGTGGTGAGAGATCCACCCTAGCCGAATTGGAGTGTTTCTTTTCTCAGGGAACACCTAGGGCATCAAAGAGTTCTGATTTTCAATGTTTTTGGGGGGTGAAGATGAAGATTTTCTTGGTATTTTGAATCAGGTTTTGAGGTATTTTGGTGATGGATTGATGGTGTGAGTGTTGTTTGGTTTTCGGCTCTTTGTGGGTGGTGATTGGAGACGATTTTGGGCATTTTCTGAAGACTGATCTGCATTATCAGAAGTTCTGGAAACTCATTTTTTACCATTGGCTCAAGGTTAAATTCTTTCATAACTCCGTTTGTACTTGGCCAATCATTTTGGGTATTGTTTCATAGAATTCCTCTTCCTTGGGCGCCATCTTTCAAGCATTCATTTGTGTCATTTGTTGGGGTGTTGATTTTAGAGGGCAAATCACCCCTACTAGGGAGCCATGCCTCTTTGGAACTGGAGTGTGAACGGGTCTGCTGTTGTATAGACCTGGTTCTCTTCCTTTTGGCTTCCGTACTGCTGTTCTTTGGCGTGGGGATTCACAGTTCATTGGCCACTCTCAAATCTGCCATGTGATGCAAGTTTGCAAGTGTAATGCTGCTGTTATGTGACCATTATCAGGTCTGCAGATATTGTATCAGGTCTGAAAAAATATAATTTAGTCTGAAAATTAATTGTCTTCATTTACCATTAAGTATTGCTATGGTTCTATATGAAAGAGTATGAAGTTGTTCCCTCTCTATTTCATTTCTATGCAATGCTATCTTTGTATACTTTATTATGATGCAAACATGTGAAAGAAACAAACAAATACATTAGTAAAAACATTCCTATCAGCAAACAGTACTTTCAAAAAAAAAAAAAATCAGGGGTGTTTATTACATTACTCTCTAACTGATTACCTCAAACTTCAACACTCGATCTGCTTTCTTTTTCTTCAATTACTTTTTCACTAAATCCTGTTTGTTTTCCAATGTCTTCTTCCTTGATACTTTACCTCCACACCTCAAGTAGATTGCTTCACAGACTGGCAATCTATCCACCACTTCTTTAACAATTACTTTTAGATCTCACTCACACTTGTCTTTATATGCCACTATCAAATTGTCTCTCCATCAGCACTCTATCTATAGGGTTATCTACTTGTTCTCCTCTCACAAATTGCCTCTCAGTCAGCAGTCTATTTGTTCAAGCTGCTCCATTTCTTCTTTACAAATATGATGCTAACTGCCTCAAACAACGCTTTGTCAACAACCTTCAAACATTTACAATATTCTACCCAATAACTCAATGTTGGAAGATGTCTTCACACTTTCTTCTTTCTTCAACTGAATTCTTCAAGTGCAATGCAATATCTACTTAACTCACACAGCTAGATGATGCCCATACAGCCTACTCATAGGACTTACAAATCTTGACTTCACACTTAGATCCATTCACCAAATTCACAATACTCTTCACCTTTCTTTGGGGCTTCATAACTTTAACTTGATCTGTTCCTTCTTCTCTGTTCACTGTATCATTAACACTTTGCAGTCACTATGCCCACTCTCTTATACTTCCACTTTTGCTCCTCTTTGCTTTAAGATTCAAACCTAACCCCTGAAACCATTCGACAAAGTTGCATTACGGGGATCTAATGAAAGACTGCCTAACCACGCAGCCTTAACACCAAAGCACTCATCATCATTCACAACAGAATTCAAATACCATAACAACAATATAAAATTCAATTAGATCGATATATTATTCTCCACAATCTCAAATCTAAACATCAAGCAAAAGTACAATCTTACAACAAATCTAGACATCAATCTTAGGTTACAACATAAATATGCACTACAGAAGAGTGCAACTAGATATATCAAACTCCTCCAGCTGATTTACCTTCAAAAGATCTCCTCTCAACTGATGGACCTCAACTTTGTTTTCTCTCTGCCATACTTGTTCCTACCCCTTTCCTGCCCATTGTTGTACTTAATGAATTTACCACCTTTTATAGTGAAGATTGATGTTGTAGTTTGGCACCAACCAAAACATAGTGCAATCCCCCATGCTCTTAGGATAAAGATCATGTGAACAATTTTAAATGACTTCTCTATGAAGTTCACCTTGGAATTGAACACACAACTTTGAAACATGTAAATGGTTTTCTTTTTCTTATGCAGCAAGTTGTATTTCTCACCTTGGAATTGGACGCGCAACTTTGAAACATGCAAATGATTTTCTTTTTCTTTGTATTTCTCTAAACTTGATGTGGTTCTAAACATGAATAATGATGCCCCCAATGACATTTATGTTGGTGCAAATCACAAAAACATAGCCCACACCTTATAGACCTTCAATAGCTGATTTTGCAAGCCTCCTCATACACATTACATGAAATACAAAACTGACATGTGGGCATGATTTGTTCATGCTCTAGACAAGAATCTCATGACAAACTGATATATATGCGTTGCTAATTTATACACACATGATTTTTTCTTCATGTCTCAATGCTTAAAAGTTAAAATGGTATCTAGGTCTAGAAAATCCAATTGTGATAAACCAAAATTACTGCTACTGAACTAAGATCTTTTCAAAAAAACAAACTTATATAAAGAAATCATTTTGGTTTATGCAAGACTACTTGTAGACCTGGAATGCTCCTACATCACCTTATGTCATCTATCAAGCTACTCAGCTACCATGCGAGCAGCATGGCAGGTAGGAATATTTGCAAATGTCAGTGAAATATAACACATTTAAAGATCACTTATATGATGAGATAAGAGTGCGGGGACTTATACAGATGCACAGATCACTTACATTTATAGTTTGCAGGAAATTCTCACAACTAATGGACAGATTCAACAAGGGAACAATATTATCAATTATAGAGAGGAAGATTATCAGTTTTTAATATTTTATAGATAGAGATGGTAGAGAATTGGTTTAATTATAAGTCAGGATACTTCTTGCCACCATTCCCCAGGTTGGGACACACTGCAGCTCCCATTGTTCTCCTTGTAATCTGATTATAATCCAGTTCAAGTTAGACTTCAAAGGGGCCTTGCCAAACAAGAGAAAAGTATGATTTTGTGATGTAGAGGCTTCTAGGTCCAACATTAACCCACATTTAACCACATTTATTAGGATGCTTGACTTCAAAGCTCAGCTGTGATTTGAGAAAATTCTCAAACAGATCTGAGGGTTATACCTAATCGTTCAAAGGAATCACCCTAACCTTGTGAACAATAAGAGGCCGATAGCCTCACCTCACTTTACATATCTAGCAAGAGCATTCAGGAGACTACTAATCATGGGACAACTCTAAGAGTAAACACTAGCAAGTCCAGATGACTTGACAAGAGCGACTCAATATTCAAGAAATTATACACCAAAACAAAGTAAAAAAACAATAAAATTTAAACCTGGCCTCCTTCCGTCACATCAACATCTAAATTTCTATTTACAGAATGTACATAACAGGATCTGAAAAATGAGGAAACCAGCTTCGCTTATTGTGATTAATTTTTAGGAGATTTGATTTAGCTTTGACCAATTCTTTTTGCCAGCGCTGTTGCTAATTTTGTTTAGCTCACTTGCAGTCGGACAGTATAGTCCCATTCAACTACTTACTACTAATATTTTGGAGGTGCAGATAGTCCCATGTAATTGGCACGGTGCATAATTTAGAATCTTCTCTTCAAATCGCATAGCAGCTATAGTTTAGGATTTGAAATTACAATGTAGATAGACCAGAGGGCTGCACATTTTGTCTTCCCTCCCTTTCTACACATCCCTTCAGATTTTAGCTCCAAAATTTAATAATTACAAAATTATCGGTGTTTGGCAATTACGGGGCCACTGGCCTCAAAAAATCTCCTAAAAAATTTAGCGGCTACATGGTACCTGCTGTGAGTCTCAAACTATTGTTTTCGCAACTCGATTGAGCTCGGCACATGCAGTATATAGCAATATAGTTAAATAAATACATAGCTACTTCCAAGACCAAGCTGATTCGCATATCATATCATCATAAAATAAAATAAAATTTAAAAAATCAAGAACAAAAAAGCATTTTCACTTACAGTTTTATTCCTCTTTTTCTTCTTCGTCCTGCTCTTGATTTCGCCTACAGAACCAGGCATGATATCAGCAGACACAAGGTCCGTTTCCAATACCTCAAACTCAATATTTGCCTTCTCTAAACATTTTTTATCACCTGATGATTCTACACCTGTGCATTCTCCGTCCTTGTTATTGTTATTATGATTATCATTATATTTATTATTATTTTCCTCGGTCTGATGGTGGGATTCCTCGAGGGTTCGAACCGCGGTCCTCGCTGGTCTCTCTTCTTCGTCTGAGCTAATAATTTCTAAAACCACCGCTTTATTTCGCTTTGCTTTGGCCAAAATTCCCAAGCTTAAATCTTCGTTGGCCTCGTCTTCTTCATCGCTGGGGATTTCGATCTGCTCCCGATGGGAGTTTTGCGGTGACATTCGAAAGTCTAGAGATGGCCGTTTTCTGCCCATCTTTCGTATCAAAATTTCAACACAGACACTTCTACTGGAAAATTCACAGATTACATGAAGGAGAAGTTCCAGCTTCTGGCCTTTGAAACCCTAGGCCGCTGTTGCGTATTGTTTCTAAGGTCTTTATTTTAATTTTAAATGTTTATATTATAGCTACCATAGGCATCACCTTGTATGGGGTTAAATGTTCAATTTGTGAAGAAATGAATACTTCACATGGATGAATCTAGGTTTATTAAATTCGTGTAAGTAATTAACTAGCACTTGATGGAAACACTCAATGGAATATAGAGGAATGCTTGCAACTTTCCCGCCTAAGCTTTTTTTTTGGACTTTCTATTTCTACTCTAACTTGACTGCTCGATGGGTTGGTCAAACGAAGGGCCCAGTAAGGCTCCCCATACCAGGAACGTTGTCCCTTTGTCTGGTGTTGTGTCTACCTTTGCTACTTCTAATATTGTTTGTTCCCCATTGTTGTTGACTTAGGTGCTACAACCTCTACGTGGGTATGCCTTCCTGGGCTACCCCTTGAGTTTTGGGAGTTGGGCATCTTAAAAGGGATTGCCAACTCTTTTGGAAGCCTCCTGGCTGTTGATAAGATAACCCGAGAAAATTGTCGTTTAGTTTATGCTCGGATTTGTGTTAATGTAGATGTAAACATTGTTCTGCCTACCTCAGTGCTCCTTAAGTCAAAGTTTGGAAACTGGTCCCAACCTCTTGAGTACGAAAATGCAAGATAGTTTTGCCAGTCCTATAAGAAATTCAGCCACCTTATTGACTCATGTAATAAGAGGCCTCAAGATGCGTTTAATGGTAACAAGCAATCATTAATTGAGTCGAAGATTAAGGATTCCAAGGTTGATACTGAAGTTCCCCTCAATAAGGATGATAATGTTCGGGATGGTGTTGTAGTCCTAAAAAATCCTCCCCCTTCGAATACGAAAATTTCCATGGACCAAAATGCTACTTGTCAAGAGCCTCATGTTGTTTCTCTAGTCACGGGACGTAAGGAAAGCAAGGAAATGGCTCCAGGGAAAGGATTCCTTATCCTTGGAATGAAGCAAGGTATGAAGCCAAAGGAAGCTAAGGAGATTCTAGATGAAAAATCTAATGTGGAGTTAGAAATGAGTCAAAGGGTAGCCAAAGTTTTGGCTCCAGTTAAGGTAGATTTTGGTGTGAATGTTGTGGAAGGGATGGAGAAAGAGGAAATTGTGTCACAAAAAGATCCTTTTGTCCCTTCTCAGTCCTTGGGAGACATTTCCTTTTTGTCTCAAAAGGAAAGAGGGAATTTGAATGACTCATTGGCTATCTTAGGTTCCCCCCCTCATCCCAGTGACAGAGAGGATGAAGAAGACTAGACACAAGCTATGAGCAAGTTGAAAAAGAAAAAGAAACCAGATGTAGGAGGAAATAAGGTTGGAAGACCTTAAAAGGAATCTAGAAATAAAGACATGGTGCGTGATGTGGCTTCAGGCAGACAAAAAACTTTAGACTCTATCACAGGTATGAAGTCTAAAAAGAAGTGATGTTGGCTATTCTCATAACAATTTACTAGTATTTCTATCACAGACTTGTTTTGAATATGAAGATTTTCTCCTGGAATATCAGGGGCTTTAATAGCCCTTATAAACAATTTTTGGTCGAAACGTGTATTTTGGATAACAAAGTGGATGTCCTACTCCTTAAAGAAACTAAAATGAAGAAAGAGACCTTTGACAAGGCTGTTTTGAAAATCTAGCCTAGTGCGAATTATTTTTTGAGTGATGTTGAAGGGGCTTTGGGGGGGATAGTTACTTTGTGGAATCCCTTGAAATTTAAAGGTTCTTTGGGATTTGCTGAAAAGAATTGTCTAATGGTGTCCCTAGAAGATTTGTCTTCTTTGGAAAAATGGAACTTAATCAATATTTATGCTCCCAATTTTAGTAGGGATAGACTGTAGTTATGGGATTTTTTGATTGATGTTATAAAGAGTAGAAAGGAGGACTACTAGATGCTAGGTGGTGACTTCAACTCACCGCTTTTACCCTCAGAGAAGTTGGGGAAACTATATGACTACTCTAAAAGTATGATGGACTTAGCTGGCTTTTTTAATTCTACTGGGCTTTTTGATGTTCCTCTTCTAGGCTCCAAGTGCACTTGGTCCAAGAGGAGGATTGGTAATCAACTGATTCAAGTGAAGTTGGATAGGTTCCTTGTCTCTTCTAATTGGAATATTTCTCAACACCTTTCCCTCTTTTCCCTCCCAAGATCTGGTTATGATCATAATGCCATCTTGCTAAGGAAAAATGTTGATCCTAATAAAGGCCCTTTCTCTTTCATATTTGAATTAATGTGGACTCTTTATCCTGACTTTGTTGGGCCCTTGCTGAGAATTGGTGGTCTAAACCCATGAATGGCACCCCCATGTTTTTCTTGGTGGAAAATTTGAGAAGAATTAAGCAAAGAGTGAAAGGATGGAACAAATTAACTTTCGGTAACATCTTTGATACCATAAAATCCTTGGGGGACATCCTAAAGGAAGTGCAAGATAAAATGGAGGTCGGTCTAGTGGATGAAGACATTTGCATCCAAGAGCGTAACCTAAGAAAGTTCAATGGTTTAAGGTCAACAAACAAGAGGATATTTTTTGGAAACAAAAATCTCAGGTTTAGTGGCTTTCTGAAGGAGACCGAAATACCAAATTCTTCCACCAGTCCACTATGAAACATAGAAGCAAGAATAGGATAAGACAACTTAAGAAGGAGGATGGCACAATGGTGACTATTGAAAGATAAATTATTGAGGAAGTTGTGAACTTCTACTCTTCCTTCCAAAATGAACCAGGGGATGCTAATCAAGTATTTGATGATATCCTTCAAGTGATTCCTAAAGTTATTATTGAGCAGGACCTAAAGGTTATGACCAGAGTTGTTTCTCTCTAGGAGGTTAAATAGGTTGTCTTTTCCTTTGGGGCTTACAAAGCCCCGGGCTGATGGGTTTCCTCCAGCCTTTTTCCAAATTTATTGGGATATTGTGAATACTGACCTGTTAAATGCGGCTAAATATTTCTTTAGATAGGGAAGGCTTCTTAATCAAATGAATGCCACGTTCATTGCCTTTATCCCTAAGGAGGAAGATGCTTCATCCATGCTGGACTTTAGACCCATAAGTCAGTGTAACACAATGTATAAAATCTTCTCAAAGATGGTTGTGTTAAGACTAAAAGTTGTGTTGAGTAAAATGATAGCTCCAAACCAGAAAGGATTTGTTCAAAGTAGAAACATCTAGGATGCTATCATAACAACCCATGAAATCCTTCACTCAATGGACCTAAGTAAAAATTCAGGGATGGCTCAAAAAATTGACATATCTAAGGCTTATGACAGAGTCTCACGGTCGTTCCTTTTTGCTATTCTTAAAAAATTTGGGATTGATGGAAGATTCCTCAAGTTGCTCACTGCCTGTGTTACTACCCCAAAGTGATCAGTTTTAGTGAATGGAGTCCCCCAGGGTTTCTTCTCATGTGGTCAAGGTCTTAGAAAAGGAGACCCTCTCTCCCCCTATTTGTTTATAATTGTTGTAGAGGTCCTTGGAAGGAATATTCAAAAACTCATTGATTCTAAAGTGTTGAAAGGATTCGAGGCTGCTTCATCCCTCCCGCCTGACTCCCATCAATAGTTTGTTGATGATACCATTTTGTTTGGTGAAGCCTCGGTTCGTGAAGCCATTCAATGGAAATCTATATTAAACAACTATGCTTCTACCTTAGGTCAATATATCAATTACAATAAGAGTAAGTTATACTTTTTCCATGTTGATCAAATTGTGAAAGAGAGAGTGGTGCAGATTTTGGGCTGCCAGGAAGTTGTTTTGCCTGCTGCTTACCTTGGTCTTCCTCTAATTTCTAGAAAATTGGAAAATAGTTATTGGAATCACTTAATTGAAAGAGTCCAAAAAAAGTTAGTTGGTTGGAAAGGTAAACTCCTAAGTCAAGCTGGGAAGATACAATTGCTAAAAGCTTCTCTCCAAAACATCTTGGTCTACTACTTGTCTTTGTTTAAAATCTCGGCCTTTATTGCGGAAAAAAATGAAAAAATATAGGGAAGATTCATGTGGTCTAGCACTAAAGAAAAAAACAAACTGGCGTTGGTTGGTTGGGAGAAAGTGTGTACCCCAAAAAATGCTAGTGGATTAGGGATAAAGAGAATTAAACTCTTCAACAAAGCTCTCATTGCCAAAATGGGGTGGAGCCTTTTGGAAGGAACTAAGGATTGGGTTAAGATCCTCCAAGCTAAATACCTCAAAAATAGATAACCTGGTTGTTTCCTCACTTCCTCTGATCTACCTTATGGATCTATCTTTTGGAACCATCTTATCAAAACCAAAAATGAGCTAAAATTGGGTGTGAGAAAGCGTATTGGCAATGGAAAGGATACTAAATTCTGGAAGGACTCTTGGATTGTTGAGCCCCTTCTCTCTTCAATAGTTGACCTCAACCCCTTGAAATAGATTTTGACCAGAATTTGTGACAAAAAGGTGGCAGATCACATTAATTGGGAGGTAGATGAACCGAAATGGATTGAATTTAATAGCCTACTTAGGAGTGCCAATTTGAGAGGTCAAAGACAAAACAATTGGAAGCCTATGGTGCAAAGGCTAAACAACCTCATTAGGGAGGCAACGTGGTTCTCTAAAGATAGAAAAGATGAATGAATATGGATTAAGTCCAAAATGCCTATAATGAATTGGAAAAACCTCCAATTGATTGCAGAGATCTTCATTGGGACAAGGTGTGGATTAAAAACCTAACTCCTAAAGTTAACTATTTCTGGTGGACATCCTCCCATGGAAAAATCTTAACTATTGATAATCTTGTAAGAAGGGGGTTCCAGTTAGTTAACAGATGTGTCTTATGTAAGCAAGAAGAAGAGACTGTTATGCATCTTTTCTTTTGTTGTTTGTTCTCTAGAAAGTTTGGTCCTTTTTCCTCCCTATGTTGCTCATTGATTGGGTCTTCCCTCCATCCATGAAGTCTTTTGTTGAAAGATGGTCTTTTAGTCCTTACTCCCACAAGCCAATATTGGACCCCTGGATCCAAGCCCCTCCTTTCATAACATGGGGAATTTGGAAGGAAAGGAACAATAGGATTTTTAGGGAAACTGAGAGAAATAGCTAGGAGTTATGTATGTCAATAAAGGCTCAGATACAGGAAAATGCGGATGTATGCGGGAAAAACTATTCAAAAGTTTTCCCCACTTATAAAGAAATAAGAATCAAGCAACTATGGGGTATAAAGAAGGACCTTATCAATATCAATTGGACTACTCTTCTCTCTAGGAAGACTACAGTGTGGACTGCTCTAGAAAGGGAATGGATTAAATGCAACTTCGACGAGTGTTCAAAAGGTAATCCTGGCATTGCAAGGGCGGGGGTTTGCTGAGAAATCAACTTGGAGATTGTATAGTGGTATATGGGAAAATTTTGGTTATGTGCACCAACAACAAAGTGGAGGCTATGGCAATGTGGGGGGGAATTAAGACGTTGAGAGACTTTAGTTTTCAGAAGGTCATCCCGGAAGGAGACTCAAAACTAATAATTGACATACTGAAAGTTGGTGTTGTGGTTCCATGGGAACTAAAGGATATAATTGACAACTGTAAAGAACTTATGAAATTCTCTACTCACTATTGTATCCAACACGTGTTCAGGGAAGGTAATCACTCTGCTGACAGTGTTGCCAATGCGACCCTCATGTGCAATACATGGACTCGATGGGAGTTTAGCTAGTTTCCTTTGGCAATGAAAGATAAAGTGCTAAAAGACAAATATGAAAATGTATATAACTTATAAGGTTGTGATAAGGGATCAATATAGGGGGACATTTAGATTTGATGACGAAAGGGACTCAAATATTAATGATGGCAATCTTGGTATGAAAGGTATTAAGAAGATATCCCCAAGTGCGACATTTAATTTCTCTATCATTCCCAAGAACACCTAAGATCGCATGGTTAATTTCATCACTAAGGCTTGTGTCAAATCACGATTTTATGATGTGCCAAATGTCATTTCCCACCTCTTAATGGAGGAAAAACTTATAATGGAAAATTTGGATACATTTATTATCAGAAAAGGTAATCATGCTAATTTTGTCCTGGGAACCATGTTAGAGGTCTCTTATATCAGCTAGTTCTCGATATACATTTTTAAAAGTGTTCACCATCAAAATAATTCTTGTTGTGTGCTCTCCAAGGCGAGTTGGGTGTCTGGGTGTTGTGGTGGTATGAAGAAAGGGTTGTAGAAGAAAAATTCTATAAGTTTACAGAGTTCCAAAATGGGAGGGCCAAGAAAACATATGGAACCTCCAAATTGCTCAGCTCTTAATCAAAATTCCAACCTTTGGAGGTTGTTTAGAAGGGTGGGAATGGTCTCATTCTTTGAGGCGATGAAAGGTTGTAACGAAAGTCTAATGGCCAAATTCACAATTTTTTGGAGAAAAGGGCAGGTGACTATAGGGGCAATGAAATTTGATGTCACTGCTCAGCTCATTACGAAGGTGATGGGTCTGGAGAATGCGAGAACAAAAGGTTGCTAAGAAAATTGGAGCCAACTATCAGGTGTTCATGGACAATTTTCTAAATGACGGAGAGAAATTTACGCAGCTCCAAAATGGGTATGCTTAGCTGGAACTTCCGCCACCTTTTGCACTGGTTAGTATATTTTTTATGAGATATTTTACATTAGAAGGAAGATAAATGACAGTCCATGCTTATCATTTTCCCCTGCTTAACCACATCTACCATAATGAATGCATTAACCTACCCTTTTACCTGTTATCTTCCTTGCAACAAAACATCGAGAATGATGTGAATCCCCCATTGCACCAAGGTCTTATGCTTGCCCTATATAAGTATGCCCTAGTTAATAATCCTCATGGCAACCCTCTAGTTGCTAGGTAGGACATCCCTAATCAAAATGTTGATGTGGAAGATGAACCCCTAGTTGTTGCTAATTCCAATTCAGAGCCTAACCCTAGGCCTCTGCCTCAGATTTTTGCTCCTAGGGATAGTTCCCCTGTGAATGCCACCCCCTTGGTTGCTCATAGTTCCAAACCCTCTACCCTGTTGTAAGTTGGCTTCTATGAAAAAATATTTTGAGTTTGTTTTGGTCAAGGCCACCCTAGAGAAGTGAAAACACTTGCCACTACTCCTTGAACCACCAAGGGCTAAGAATCTGAAAACGGGACAGAAAAAATAGAGTGTGGTCATTACCATAAATGAAGACCAAGAGGGGAATCAATGGGATGATATGGAGGAAGGGCAGTTGAGTTTGAGTAGTGGGGGATGAAGATCAATGCATTTAGCTAAGGTTACCTCATTGGACAAAAAGGGAAAACACAAAGCGATTGTCCAACATGAGGATGAACAAATGGTAGTAGAAGAATTTGAGCCACAAGTTGATGATGAAAGTGAAGGCCTAGAATTCAAGAAGAGAGTGCATATGATATGGGAGAGGAAGACTTGGAGGAGGCTAAAGATGATAAGGAGGAGGAAGACATTGGGAGGGAAGAAGAGCCAAGGGTTGCTATGATGAAGGCCACTGAAATAGAGAACAAAGCCATTGCCTCTAATTCTCCTAAGGATTCTAACATTGATTTTTTGAAAAGCAGGATAACTTTTATGCAGGCACAAATGGATGACATGGAGAAGGAAATCATCGCCTTGATGAAGGTCACCAATGGTATCATGCACTGTGCCATGGTGGGTGTGGTCTTTGGGCAAACTAAGATTAGGAAGATGCTCAAAAAGATGGGGAAAAGTAAAGAAAAAAAGGACTAGGAAGATGAAGATGGCCCAGATTGGAGGGAGTTTGGGTCCCAAATTGGTGAATATTAGGAGCTAATTGCCAATTCTAAGTAATTGCATTGTTTCTCTTTTTGTGTTCCTCTTGCTTGATTATTATGGCTGCTCTAAAAATTTTGGTTCTTAGTTTTATTATCCTAGACCGCTATTTCATTATAGCTTTGTTATGGTTACGTACCTGTTGCACATTGGTTAATCTTATTAATGGTCTGTGTACTATTATATGGATTAGTATAGGGATTTTGTTTTTTATTAAGATTATTATGGTTTTGTGGTTACAATTTTGGATACTTGGCCTACGTGCCATTTTAGGTTCTGGTTCTATTAGTCTACTATTGTGCTCTGGTGGTGGTTGGTGCTATTTTTTGTAGCCTGTTTCTCTTTTTGTTGTTCTTGTTGTGTAACCATGGGATCAGGGCCCTTCCCCTGCTTAATTAATCAAAACTAGTACTTGATTACTTTAGGTTTATTAAATCTATGTAATTAATTAATTAGCACTTGATTACTCTAGGTCTATTAAATCCATGTAAGTAATAAACTAGCACTTGATTACTCTAGGCTTATTAAATCCATGTAAGTAATTAACTAGCACTTGCACCTAAAGGAGGTTCAAGGATTACATCAATAGAAAATTATATGTATGTTAATACGTTAGGAGTATGATTGTGCATGTAAATTCCAGTTGCATGTGGTTGGATTAAATAATTAGTAATAAATGCTAAATAATTTAGAATGAAAAAAAATTAGACAAATATAGAATTTTTCCTTAAAGAAATTAAGTATTATCTAATTATGAAATATTTGCATACATATTTAAAATATAAAGCAATACAAATGAAAAAAAAAAGCTATCATCAAATTGACAAAAAATATTGCAAGTGGAAATAGAATGTTCCCATCCAGTTGTCAAATCAATATCAATATTTATCTAGCTTTTATGTGATAAGTGAGATTTTGGAAACTTTTACATGATATTTTGGATGTTTTTACCATTAAACGATAGTTGGTTTACCATTAAACAATAGCTAAAACTTGTTTTCTAATGACTCAATAGTGGTTTGCAAGCGTGAGACTTGTTTCAGGCTCAAATCTCACCTATATGTAGCATGTCAGCTAATTATTATCTTTGTGTATTTGTTAAGTGTGTTTTGTTTAAATTTGAGTAGTTAGGGTGTTCCAATATAAATTTTTAATTGTGGGAAAAATATAAATTGGAATCTTTCTTTATTTTAGTGGAGTAGCTATAGTTTAGGAATTGAAAATAAGTTGTGGAAAATAAGGAGGGACTGGAAAGAAGTAGCAACTACATATTGCTAAAATGTCACCTAGCTTCACAAATTTATTTCCCTTCTTTTTACATTTAGCTCCATTTTTTTCCAAAATTGAATTGCACAAATTGTTATTAATACTATTTGTTAATTGAATAATAAAAATAATTATACATAACTCACAAATATGTGAGAAGGAAATCATGCAAATGTAGAGTGTGAGGAGCAAAGAGGAGTGAATGGTTTTGAGGGAGGGAAGAATAGCATTCAACAATGCAACATTCAATGAACTAAAATTAACAAGGGCTCGAAGAAGTCTTAGGGCAAGAGCAAGGCTTTTGATTTAGGTTTCGACTCTCTTGGGGTGATAATGGATGGTTTGTAGAAGGATGTTCTTGCATCAAATATATCCATCTTAGTGATGGGCACTCCTCACTCGATTCCTCAATCTGTTGAGACCTACAAGAATAAGGAAAATTCATACCATGAATTTAGTGCCTTTTGCAAGGAATAGATCAATTTGGTGAACCCTAACCCTCATCCCGAAATATTGATGCATATTTTGGTTGATGATCTCCCTTAGGTTCTTGGTTCTAACTCTGATCTTGATCTCTGTCTCCATCAGCTAAATTCTCCTTCTCTTTGGGTGATTCAGAAGTGACCTTTACAGATTAACCTATTGATTTTAACATCTTTGATTCCTATGTTAAAGCAACCTCAAACAATGTTGAGAGTCGTTCCCTTATCCTCATATTCCTAAGGAAATGACTATTGTTTGAACTATTTATGGAATGGACAAAGACAACCTAGAGCAACTTGGCTCCTCCTACTATTGAAATTCTAGATGTTGGCTTCTTTCTTATTCACTTAATTCAACAAATAAGTGTAACTTTGTGAAGTAGAGTGGGAAATTGTGCCTTTTCATTACCCCTTGGTCCCATTTTTTTATCTAGTAGCTGCAAAAATTACTTTTTTTTACTATATGAATCAGATTATATAACCTCCCTCTAATCATGCATGATACAAGTCTCCTAAAAAATATGATTGATCAGGTGGGATCTTTTGCTAAGTGAGACTTTTAATTCAATGGATTCTTCTAGTAGGTATATAAGGGTTTGTGACATGGTTGACATTTGGAAGCTTATGCCTCATTATGTCAGATTTCAATCCTCCTTTGTCATGTGGACTTAGTTCTTAAACTATGAAGGCCTTTCATTTAGACGCTTCTAATGCGACATGATTGGATATAAGATTATTGGTTGCTCTTCAAATAGGTTGTTGGGATCAAGGAAGATCAACCTCAAAAATTGATTAAAAAGCTTGGCTCTTTAGATGTGGATTTCATTTATCATAATTAGGGTAAGTTTGTGGAACCTTAAATGGAGACAAACTCAAAAGTTGTGATTTTAATGAAACCACAATCTCTGTGGAGTTATGAAGCCTCCCCCTTCTCAAAACACTCCCAAAGAAGATTTTTTTGGAATTAATCAACTTTTCGAGTGGGGCGTAATCATTTTGATTCAATGGGAACTTTCCCTTTTATGGAGGAACTTGATAATGAGATTTTAGATTTCATTGACCACAATGATATGGTTATCCCTCTAAGGAAGTGCTTCATTGCTCAATTAGAAAATGGCATCTCAAAGCCAAACATCAACACTCTTAGGAAAAAGAAAGCACAAAAAATTAAAGCGAAGAAATTATTGATCGAAGGTACGGATTTTGTTGATAATGGAACTCAGTGGAACATGAATTTGTTATCATAGCTCACTTTTGGGTTCTTTATTCCTATCATTTTCTTCTAATTAAGCTCATTTTCTATTGTGTTCTCCACTCTTGGGTCTAAAGCTATTACATTAAAATTCATTTGTTTTACTTTCAGAGTGAGCCCCAACTCACAACTTGCCAAAAATAAATAAAAATTAAGATGACCGCTTAAAATAAAATAAAAAAATTAAGTATTCATGGGGCCACCAGCTCCACAAATAACTCCTTACAAAATTGAGCAGTTTGTTAGAACCTAGAAATTTCCTTCATTTTTAGTGCTTGATGACCTTTAGTTGGTGATAGAACCTTAATTTTGATAGTGTAGATAGAGTCATTATCATACCTAACTAGCTAATCACCTTTCTAGGATTAGCCTATTCACACCTAGCTTAAGTTTACTTAGGTTTCTTTTGCTTATCTCACTTCATATGGTTGAAATATGTGTCCTCATGAATAGAGACACCTATTGACACTTGCTCACACACTTTTCAAGTGAGCTCACAAGTGTTCCACCTTTGGAGGGGTAGTTAGAGTTTCACTCTTACCTTCTCACCTCCTCATCATCGCCTATATATGCAAGGCTTGATCATTGTATTTACACACTCTTCGTTGTGTATTTGATAAACATACTATTGTGTTTATTTTATTCACTTATGGAAGTTTGTTTCATGCTCTTAATCTTGGCATTCTCCAACATGGTATCCGTAGAAACTTAAAAATGTCCTAAATGATATCATGCACTCAAATCAGATATACTAACACCATTTTGTCCTAAAACCCATCCTCTTTTCGCTTGATTAATCAAATTAGCCTAGCTAATTAATTAATCATGTCATTTTCATTTATTAACTTGATTAACCTAATTAGGTTAATTCACCCCCTTTTGTGCTAACATTTCGTCCTATTAAATTGAATAAATCAAATTATTTAATTTAATCCCTAAAGTCCTCTTATTTAATTAAATAACCCTAAGTTATTTAATTAAATATCATATAACTTTCTCCTTTTTCATTAAATCATTTATTTAATGAATATCCTAATTCCCCTAATTTGCAAATTAAAACTTTATTTAATTATCAAATTACTAATTAAATCTAATCCCCCCACTTCCAAGGGAATATTCCTCCTTTGCACATTCCTCCAAAAAGGGAATATTCCTTTGCACAATTAAATTTGGTTTTAATTAACTAAATATCTAATTTTCCTCACCCATTAGAATATCCTCTTTATTCACTCATTTGAAAAAGGGGATATTCCTTTTTTGCAACAAACTTTCAACATAGCTTCTTGTGCAAGTTTCAAAAGTGTGTTTGTTTGGATGCATGTAAGCCCTTGATTAAATATCACCTTGCATCCTCCACCCTTGATGGGAATCCATGATCCATGCCTCCATCTTCCTTCCATATTGACCATTGATTAACTTTTTCAATCTTATCCCTTCATTTCTCATTTGTCCTCCTATAAATAGGTCACTATTTGGAGACAAATGGATCCATCTTTTAAGAGTAAACTTATTTTGTTAGAATCACTTTCATCTTGCACTCATATTTCATGTTTTAAAAGGAATTATAGGTTAATTTCTTGCATCATATTAGCTTATCTTCCATTAATGGCCTCCATGGTAACATAGGTGCATCCATTTAACATGTTTTGTAATTAGGGTTTTAATCTTTTGAGCTTAAACTCCATTTAGAATAGCTTTGCATACACCAATATCGATCATCTTAGCATAGATCATGTTAAAATAACTTTCATCATGGTAAAATAGCTTTAAATCATATTTTCATACACATTTCTCATTAGTTTTGTCAATTATCTTCAATAGAATTGATCAAAACAAGATCATTTATCCATGGAATTGGGAAAGGGTCACCATTCCACATCAATGCGGCACCACTCCCCCAATAGAATAAGTTTCAATGGATTAGAATAGGTTTTTATGAAGCTTTCATATTTTTAATATGTTAGTTTTAATGGATTCTTAGTTTAGTTTGGATTGAATGATCTTATTGGACTGATGTTTAGTGGCTTAAATATACTTCAAATCCTCATGGATCAAGTGTAGTCAACCTATGTTAAGTCGGTTACATTTTGGTGCTAGAAGGAGGGGTTGACCTAATCAATCTAAAAAATTTCTAGTTAAATCTTTGTTTTGCTTGTGTTTTAGGTTCAATGATGCTATTGAAGATTCACCGACGCATTTGATGGCGCATCGCTATACAACGGCACAATTGGGTTTTTATTTTAGCAACGCTTAATTGATTTTGTCACCACACTTTTAAATAGCGACACTAAGCTAATTTTTCATCATGCCATAAGCTTTTATTTAGCAACACAATTGATATAGTGACACATTTGACGTCATTGTTTACTGCAGAGTGGTGCTTTCAATTTTTTAATACAATGAAACACTTTCTATACAACGACGCTATTAATGAAATCCAACAACGTAATTGATTTCAACATTGTGAATTACTAGTAAACCTGAACCTGAATTTTGACATGTGGTTTAATTTTTTTGAGTTATCTGGTTGCTTACTTGTCACTAACTTCTTGTTTTGGTTTTTTAGACTAACTAGTTTTGCAGGTTTGAGTGATAAAATTTTGGAGTGAAGGAGTGTATTATCATTTTAATATAATTGTAACAAGTGTTTCGACATTTATGGGGCAATTATAACCCATTTATGATGCTTTATTTCATGTTTTAGGACTAAACTAGATTTCCTTTGGGTTTAAAATGAATGTTCAAATTGGTTAAAACTGAACCCTCACATCATTATGCTTGTTGGTTTAAAATTGAACAATACAATCCCAACACTTCAAATTGGTGCTTAAAACGAACTCATTTTGCTATGATGGATTAAAATGAACATGTGTCTGAATTGCTTGTGAATGCTTGTTGTGTGTATCCAATCCCCTTATGCTTCGTGTGATCTTGGGTGAAGAGAAACACACAAGTATAGCTTTTCTTCTTGGAAGCACTTATCCTCTCCCCTTGTGCCTTTTGGCAATCTCGGGTGACAAAAGACATTTTATGCTTCAAACATGTGTTACCTTTAGCGGGCATGCCTCCCAACTTGTGAGAGGGAACGACTCAATTAGTACTTTCATTTTGGTCCACTATAGAAATAATTGGTGACAAAAGTCATTAACCAGATAGTGTAGTTACACTATACTGACGATCATCTCTTCTAGTATATGTGTGATACGTCAAAACCCTTAGATGTTTCTAAGGGTTGGGAAGCCTCTTAATTGAGTGAAATCACCACATGTATAGCACTAGTTTATCCTAAAAGTCCGAATTACAAACCTTGTTATTAGTGGCTCGCCATTTCCTTCAAAGTGTATTTTGAGGTGGTGCATTGGAGTAGAACCACTCTAAGAGGTTACTTACCATGTTTGATTTTTGATTGAGGCAATAAAGCAAATGGGGAAGGGACTCCTTTGCTTAGCATGTCAAGACATTACATTTCCTTGACATAACCTATTTTTCCATTTCATCTTCACAGATTAATCATCTCTTAGGGGATGATGATAAGCCTACTAAGAAATACACACCTATCTAGGATTGTTCATGCTTGTGAGTCAGTTTAACACTTGTTTGGTTCCAAAACAATTGCAAACAAACATCAACAAATCTTTTCAAAATTTCAAACCCTTTGGTCTAAGTATGGATACCCTTTGAACAAACCTTGGTATTGATGCTTGTTATAAGGATTTATTCTTAGAGACTTCTAAATTTTTTGGTTTACATATCAATCCATACTTCCCAAAGTTAACCTAGGTAACTATTCCCCTAACTTCATCCTTTTCACAAAATGGACTTTGTGAAATTTATGATGTTTTTGACATAGACATTTAGTTTGAACTTAATCAATACAAGTGTTTGTGGTAAAAAGAAACTCATTAAGCAAGATAAATTGACAAATTGAACCCCACATGACCATTTGGCATATGATCGCTCTAGTTGAACAACCTAACCTTATGCCTGCTATCATTCAACCAAACTTTTAACTAATTGAGGGAGAACAAATGGACATAATTAGTAGTTTGAGAATCTTCACTTTTGAAACAAAGGAAACACCAATCCAATGGAGAAACACAACATACATCTTAGATGAACAAGAGGAACAAGCTAATATTATGGCCAGAAGGCCCATATTACCACTTCCCACGTGGAAATAAACATCCTCTTTTCCATAATCTTGTGCTTCTCTAAATGATCTCTCACAAAATAAAAATCCCCAAGAGAAGGTCTACATGTTGTCACTTCAAACTTAGGCATCATAGTCAAAAAGTTGTCAAGAGACACCTTGTGAGTCTTTACCGCAACAAGAACATTTTGGTAAGGAATTTTTATAGACACGTTTCAATGAATGATCCAAACATGTATGCTCAATATGAACCCCTCATTTAAGTCAACATTGGTCTTTTGGATTGAGTTACTTCTAGGGGGTCAAGCATCTTTCTCACTACCTTGGTCTTGTAAAATAAAAGGTTCACTCTAGGTCAACATTGGGTCAAAAATCTTCATCCATCCATCATATTTTCATCCTTCACTTCACCTATCTTTGCAAAAATTTAAACACACCAACACTTTTTAGACATCTATCAACCCAAAACCCTAACTCAACTACTTTGTATGTGAAATGAATTTTTTTCCATGCACATGGTTAAGTTAGTTATCATATTTGGACTAGTTTATCTTGAAGGTCACAATACTACCCTAAAGATTCACAAGTTCATTGACATCCTTTATCCAAACATCAAATATCAAACTTAATTCAAAAGTGTTGTCCCAAAATGTTTGCAAAGATCACTCTCCACATCATTACCTTTTAATCTCCCATTATCATCATTGCTCCAAAAAGACTTAGAGTGTCCCTTTTACCAAGATTTGAGTCAACTAAAGAGTTTAAACATTACAAATCTCAACACAACTCTCCCATAGGTGACACAAAATTTATGGTAAAGACAAGATCACAACACAAGAGAATCACGGAGAAAACCAAAGTCACATTTACCTCAAGCAATCCCAATTCTCAAGAATTTTATCCAAGGAGTCAAGTTACCCCATCACAACAACACTCATCTCCATCAAGACCATATGAGATAGAAGATGTTACAAACAACCCATTTGAACTTACTAGAGAGGAAATCATGGAACATCAAGCCTTAGAAAACATAGCTCCAATTTCCCCATCTTTTGTTGTGCAACCTTTAACACAAGGCTTGAATTCATCCACCATCCAAATAACTCCATCGCTAGGGCTAAGGGTGATCCCACAATATTGGTTTACAATTTTTGGCCAAACTAGACATTGAACTAAATTTTTTTAACTAAATCTTCACTTTCGAGGACCTATAGCTGCTAAACCATGAGGAATTTGAAGATGATGGAAACTAGTGATTTGTGACATTTTGTCTATAGATTCTAAATTATATATATATATATTTTTTGAATTAGATTGCATTTATTTTTCCATCTCCTTCAAAACTAGTTTTTAGCAATAAACACCATTTTTAAAGAGTGATGCCCATCATATACAACATAACTTTTTCCTATGGAGGATAATTTTTTATTTTTTATTTTTAATTTAGCTTTGTAACTATGATATCTAGCATGTTCATTTTGTTTCATAGTGTTTTTTTGAATATTTTTTCTTAATCAAATTTTGAAGTCAAACCAATTACAATTCACACATAGGCGGACCGTATACAACATAACTTTTTTTGTATGTATCAAAATTCAATTTTCTTTTACTAGATCAAGGACATCAATACCTAGCCCAAACATATTTTTCAATTTTTTTTTAATAATCTATTATTTTTTCACATGTGTATAACATAGAGCTTGATTTTTGGTGAAAACCCTATATTCAATTAAACTAAAAAAAATACATAATAAAACCAAAATATATTAAAATTATATTTGATGGATAGCTCGTTCTGAGGACTACCATCATCCAATTGGGTCTGTGAAGTTTCCTCCATTTTCATCCTCAACCCAAGCTTTGAAAGGTAAAATTTTGCAAACATTCGGTGGAAAAGGGGGAGAAGGGCAAAAAAGGGTATTCGAGCGAACCCCCCTTGACCCTTTTGAGTGAAGGGGGGTTTGCTCAAACTCCCCTTATTTTTGAATTTTCCATTTTTTTTCTAAAAGAAACATGTCATAATATGGTTTGAGCAAACCCAACATGGAGAAAGGGGGTTTGCTTGAACTAGGGGTTCGAGCGAACCCTTTTATGGGTTCGTGCAACCACCTAGTTTGTGCGAACCCCTTAAAACCAAATTTTTTGATTGTGGGAGAATTTCTACAATTTTCCTTCCTCATCAAAATTGTAAACTAGTATTATGGGTTTACCCCTAAATCAAACATCCATTCCTAATATTGCATCTAGTCTTGCGAAGGACTTTGGCCATACTCTTCCATTTGAAAGCAACACGCTTGTGGGTGCCCTAAATACCAATCCATCTCAAAACACCACTTGGACACCAACCTTTGGCGCTCCTACCATTCTCGAACACCCCTTGCATCAAAATAAACCACTTACACTTCATGAATCCATGACAACCTCAACATATCGAGGGCACCCATCTTCATCCATCCCCACAAGTATCACAATGTTCCCAACATCATGCAAGGTAGTATAGCCAAATTTTCTCAAATAGAGCAACAAGGTCAGCCAATACCCTTATGCAAATTCAACCCTTAACACAAATAGGGACATATTTATCCAACCACCCCATTGGTTCATCTACACCATTGGTTTCAAAAAACACATCCATCCCATCCATCATCAACCCGAATCAGAACAATCCCTTGGTCACAAACCCCATCAACCAAGGTAATACCTTGACCACCTCCCAAACATAAGGAAATCCCCAAGACATCGGTCAAGGGAACCTTTTCAATCAATGTAATCAAGGTCCTAATGTGTCATTACCATTGAAATAACTAATGACAACATCATCATCTTTCTCAATGGTCCCCCATGTCATGCAAAATCAAATGGAACCTCAAACTTACATTCCTCCATCCCAATCCACCATCTTACAAGGAATGTTAAACCAAGGGAACCCCCAACCTCTCATCAACAACTCACAACCCAATCAAAACTTCAACACCCAAAACCCTCGTAGATGTCCCAACAACCAACTAATCCTACATTGCAAGCACATGCCTTAGCTTTACAACAAGCACAAAAGGCTTATCAACAAGTCATCCAACAACAACAACAACAAGCAGCCTCAGTAGCCCAACAATAGTAGTAACAACAACAAGCAACCCTAGCAACACAACAATAACAACAAGCAACCTTATCAACACAACAAGAAACCTTAGTAGCACAACAACAAGCCCTCACATCCCAACAACAACATCAAGCAGCCTTAGCAGCACAACAACAACAAGCACAACAAACAACCATAATGACCCAATAGCAACAACAAGCCTTACTAGCTCAACAATATGCCCAACAACAACAAGGTTTATACTATAATCCACAACAACACATTGTCAACCCAAATGCATTAGGAACATATACATCAACACCATAATCACCTTCATAATATCCTACACCACCATACACACCATATAATACCCCATCATATCAGAATCCCACATACAACCCATCTGCCATTCCATAATACACAACATATGTTCCTCCACCAAATCCCCAAGATGATGTAACATCGCAACTTAAGGCATTAACATAAGAGATGCATGATATTCAGATGGGAAAAATGAAGAAGCCCCATACACAAAACCTATGCCCATATCCATTCGATCGAAACATCACAATGGTACCATTCCCTCCCAGTTTTGAAGTCCCCAAATTTGATAAATACAAAGGGAGAGGAAGTCTTATGGACCATATCAAAGAGTTTAACGTTATGTGTATGGAGGTTGCCTATAATGATTATTCGATGTGCCTCTTTCCTCGAAGCTTGACAAACCCAACCATCAATTGGTTTTCTCAATTGCCTCTAGGTATCAAAACCTTCCAGGAAATCACCAATAAATTAATAGATCACTTCTCCTTTAACCTTGACATGGATGTGAGCTTAGAAGAGTTGTATAATCTTAAGCAAAACAAAGGAGAATATTTCACTAATTTCTTACACTGATGAAGGCAAAGAGCCAGTAAGAGAAAATGGCTAATTATCGATGAACAACAAGTGGGGATTATCATAGCAAATCTAGATCTAGATCTATCCTTCCACTTAAATATGTAGCACTCATTACCTCTTATGATGAGCTTGTCCCTAGAGCCCTTAGCATAGACAACTCTAATCTCATAGGGAAATACTCAAGCCTACAAAGACAACCACCCATCAACCAACTCAAATGACAAGCCTCATGTCTGGGCTAAGAACAAGAACGTGAAAAATGATGGAGTGGTAGATGCTAAGGTGGTCCTAAGTGCTCCTAGGCCAAACATCAATCAAATAGCTAACATTCAACTGATTGTGCAACAAATAACACCATCACAAAACAATAAGATCAACAACACTGAAACATAACAAAGATGGACCCCCAACAAGAACAACTATCTAAAATGCAAGCACACATAGTTGTCAGAACCCATTGAAACCATCATGAAGAAATTGGTAGAGTCAAACCTAATAATGCTTCCCAATTTTGAAAACTACCAAGAACCACAGGATAAACCACCCTAGTACAATGAAAAAGATCTTTGTGACTTTCATAAAATCAAAGGGCACAAAACATCAAACTGCATGAGAATCAAAAATGTTATCCAAGATATTATCGAGAATGGAGACATATCTGTTGAGGTACCAACCGGTAATCAGGATCTCAAGATATATAAGAACCCTATGCTAAATCATAGCAAAGGAAACAACACTAGAAAAGCTAAGGATTACACAAACGTGCAACATACTTATTCCAATGTAGTCACTTTCCTGTGATAGTTTCATCACTGTCATCGCCATCAAAGGGCCTAGTGTGGAGTGTGGAGTCACCACATGACATGGTGAGGTTACCATCCAAGGAGTCCCATCTCAATCTAGGGAAAAACCTACTCTGCCTACATCAAACCCTAGCAAGTACAATCTCCTAGATCAACTTAAGAAGACTTCTGCACATATTTCCATCTTAGAACTATTGAGGCTATCCCTTGCACATCGGGAAATCATAGAGAAAGCTTTATCTTCACCATTCGTCCTCGAGGATATTGATACTGAACAATTTCAAGCTATGGTAGGGCATATCACAAATCATATTCTCACCTTCTTGGAACAATACCTACCATCACAACCATCTCATAACCGTGCTTTACACCTTGAGGTCATTATTCATAAGAACGAGGTTAAAAGAGTCTTAGTAGATGGAGGCGCTAGTTTGAACATTTACACCCTTTAGCTGATCAAAAACTTGGGCTGTTTAGAGGATATTATTAAGAAAGCAAAGAGTACCACCATTAGAGCATATGATGATCAAGAGCGGGTGTCACAAGGCATCATCGCACTACCCATCCAAGTTCAACCTATCTATAATTAGGAGAAAATAAGATATAAAACTAAAATAGAAATATATCAAAATCCTAACTAGCACAATAGAGTATGAGCAAGCATGAAAATCACAATAACAAACGAATGCAAACCCAAATCCACGCTAAACTTGATTTATCTCCATTGCTCTTCTCCACTTGCATGAGAATGCAAGATTTTGAAGGATTGATAATGGAGGAATGTTGGTTGCTCACTTTCATTGCATCATAATGCATCCTTCACTTCTTCTATCCATTCCTTGATCTTTAGTTCTTGACCCATCCCTTTCATTTCGAGAGCCTACTCGTGTTTGTCCAACCCGCCTATCCTCTCGAGGGGGCATCATCATTCCATCATCATCATATTTTGATATCATTATCCATTTTCCTCTATCCATACCTTAGCTTCTTTGAAATGATGTTACTCGACACAAATCTCATCGTTTCGAACATCATCTCAAAGAGGGCCAAAATGTAGACACCCAAAAATGTCCTCTTACAACACTTTGTCACAACATTGCATCATTTATACATCTTGTAGTATGTTTTTCCCTAGGTACCCATGTCATCATCTAATTAGTTAAATAAATCTTATTTATTTGACTAATTTCATTTATTCCCTTCCTATGCATAATCCATCCATTCCTCTAATGTTAATTAAATAATTTATATTATTTAATTAATTAAATAATTTCTATTAATTCTTCTAATGTTAATTAAATAATTTATATTATTTAATTGATGAAATCATAAATTCAACATTAATTAAATAAATCAAATATTTATTTAATTAATAAAATCTTAAAAAGATCTTTTCGGTTTCTTTCCAAAATTGAAACTCATGTGTATGTAATTAATTTATTTAATTAGATAATTCATCAATTATCCTTCTCATCTTTTTCAAGATTTATTTCTTTTAAAAGAGAATCAAAATCTTTCTATCTTTTCACATCTTATCTTATCTTGTTTTATTTCCTCCTCGATCAAATAAAACAAAAAATCAAATCCTTATCGAATCTTATCAAATTTTATCTCCATCCACATCAAGACTCTATAAATACAACCTCTTACAATCCATTTAGGGGGGTTGATTCTTAAGTATCCTCACTCTGTCAAAATCATTCTTCAGTCTTCCATCTGTCTCTATCATTCTCCATTTGTCATTTTCGTCAGGTTGTTATGCTGTTGAATTGAGCAACCAACATTCCTCCATTATCAATCCTTCAAAATCTTGTATTCTCATGTAGGTGGAGAAGAGCAATGGAGATAAATTGAGTTTAGCGTGGATTTGGGTTTGCATTCGTTTGTTATTGTGATTTTCATGCTTGCTCGTACTCTATTGTGCTAGTTAGGATTTTGATATATTTCTATTTTAGTTTTATATCTTATTTTCTCCTAATTACACTATCATTGCAAAAACTACATACCAAGTGTTAGACCTTGATCTTCCCTACAACATCCTACTTGGCTGACCCTAGATTCATGCCCTGAAAGCTGTAGCTTCGACCGATCGTCAATGTGTAAGGTTTCCTTTTGAGGGCATAGAGGTTACCATTCATGGAGATCTTGAGCCTTTTTGCTACTACAAGAACCTTGAGGCAAAGTTTTACAAGATACCCTAGATCCCTAAAAATGATGAAGGGCCTACACCATCTTCCTCATTTGTTGACCCATCATCCCTTGCATCTACCTCAGAAACAAAAATGCCCATTGTGTAGGACATTCCCGACATCAAAGCAGTGATCTAGGATGATGGTTGTGGGAACTATAAACTAACAAAGGATACTTTTGTATTTGGAGAGTTACCTCTTTCTCCCAAATTCCATGGGAAACCCACATCTAGCAACAAAGTTCCTGAAACAATAAATATGGCAGCTACCACCTTCACCGAATGGGGGGATTTGAACAAAGAAGATGTCAATGAGGAGGATATATCTAAACTTCTATATCAAGATGAACGACCCATCCCTGCTTTTCCCATGGAAGATGACAACAAAGGACTACAAATAATCAAGGGATGGGGGTATAACAAGAACAAGAAACTAGGACAAAATGACAATGGCTTGCTAGAACCCATCGTTCTTGAGAAACATCCAAAGAATCTTAGCCTAGGATGTACTAATAGTAAGGTTACCCTTATTGGAAAAGGTACTTCAGCTAAAAGGGTTGAGGCTTCCTCTTGGTTACTAGCATCGCGTGATACTACCCTAGATGACTTTCTCCTTGATGTTGCCAACCTATTTGAGAATAAATCTCTCTTCATGATATCCACAACATCCTTCACCCCAAGCGATCAAAAAACTAAAATAAGCCTAGTATACCCACAACTCATTGACTGGGACCAATAAGGACCACCGATTATAGATTTATTCGAAAATGATGAAGCAATCTCATAATTCATGGGACTCCATGACAATTTACCATGGGAAGATCACAAAGTTAGTTTTGATATAGAACTAGACATGGGGGCATACTACGGTGAGATGATTGAATCCTTCAGTCATAAAATGGACAACATGAAACTAACATGCAGATCTTTGAGTGAAAACCACAATGTGGCACTTTCTAATCCTAAAATAGTAAAAATAAAGGATGCATCCGAAGGTGAAAACCTCTATGAGGCACCCAAGGATGAGGGATTCAGTCTCCCCCTTAGTGTAATGCATCCAGAGAAGTCAACAATTCTAGCAAAAAAAGGCCATTGCAGTCAATGTGGGAACAAAGAAGCACCCAAGATCACTTTCTATGTCAAATCTTTGTTGGATGAAGAACAAAAAACCAGGCAAGATTCCTAAAAGAGCGAAGAGCTAACTTTGCATGGTCATACATAGATATGCCAGGGCTTGATCCAGAAGTGGTTGTGCATCACTTAGCAGTCTATCTTGAAGCCAAACTAATGAAGTAAAAATTAAGAAAGATGCATCCTCAAATAACACTTTTGGTGAAACTTGAGTTACAAAAGCTTCTTGATGTTGAATTTATCTGACCGATAGATTATCTTGAGTGGGTTTCCAACTTGGTACTGGTCTCTAAACCCACTAGGGGCATCAGAATATGCACGGATTTTAGAGATTTAAAAAAAGCATGCTCGAAGGATGATTTCCCTCTTCCTAACATTGACATCATCATGGATTTAATAGCTGGACACAAAATTTTATCACTCATGGATGATTTTTTAGGCTATAATCAAATCATGATCGCCAAGGAGGATCAACACAAAACTAAATTCACTTGTCCATGGGGAACATATTGTTGGAACATGATGCCATTTGGGTTGAAGAACATAGGAGCAACCTATCAAAGAGCAATGACCCTCATCTTTCATGACATGATCCACAAAACAGTTGAAGACTATGTGGATGATATTTTGGCCAAATCAAGGAAAAGGAGTGAGCACATAGAAGTCTTGGGACCCATCTTCGATAGACTTGAAGAGTACAAGGTACAAATGAATCTAAAAAATGTGTCTTTGGGGTTACATCAAGGAAAATTCTTGGCTATATTGTATCACAAAGAGGGATAGAAATTGATCTAGTAAAAGTAAAATCTATCCTCGACATGGAACCATTGCAAACATTGAAACAACTGAGAGGGCTACAAGGAAGGTTGCAATCCATCAAAAGGTTCATAACACAGTTATCATACAAGATCTACCCTTTCTCTCACCTTCTCTATAAAGGAATAACTTACAAGTGGGATGAGAAGTGTGATAAAGCTTTCCAATAGATCAAGGACTACCTATTGACACCTCTAGTGCTTATGCTGCCGATACTGAACAAACCCTTGATCCTGTATATTTCATCAACATCAACAACACTAGGTGCTCTTCTAGCACAACATGATGAAAATAGAAAGGAAAGAGCTATCTATTACATCAGTAGGAAATTGATGGGCTATGAAATGAACTATTCATCCATTGAGAAAGCATTCTAAGTAGTGGGTTTTGCTTCACAAAAGTTTAGACACTACATGTTGTCACATAAAATCAAGCTTATTGCAAAGATTGACTCATTAAAATACATGTTATCCAAAGCAACTCTCACTGGGTGAATGGCCAAATGGGTAATGATCTTGACTGAATTTGACATAGAGTACATGGAGCGCAAGGCAATCAAAGGACAAGTGATCACATACCAACTAGAAGAAGCACCTATCTATGCAGAGAATCTGTTGATATCTAAATTCCCTGATGAGTCAGTATTCTTTGTCAATCTAACTGATCAATGGAAAATGTATTTTGATGGATCATTCACCCAACATGGATTAGGGGCAGGTATTATTTTTATCACCCCTCAAGGAGATTGCATTCCAAAGTCATACAAGCTATCATTTACATGTACTGACAATACAGTTGAGTATGAAGCCCTGATCACAGGTCTAAGGATAGCAGTTCAATGACATACAAAAGTTGAAAGTCTATGGAGACTCACAGCTGGTTATCAACTAAGTCAATGACGACTACCAAACTAAGGATGACAAGCTTACTCCTTATAAGAAGATGGTAGAGAATCTCAAGGACCTTTTCATTGATATAACTTTTGAGTAGATTCCTTGCATGAACAACCAAGCAATAGATGTTGTGGCAAGAATTAGATCATTGTTAGACATGTCACACAACATCCTTCAATGAAAATTCTTGGTAGAAAAACTTCTCGTACCAACTTTCAAAATCCTCGAATCTGAATTTGCGTGTGTCATGGTTGGTCCTAGATCCTCATGGTATCATGACATATTCACCTATCTTAGCAGAGGAACCCTCCCATCCGATATCACCTCTTAACTTAAAAAGACCTTTGTTAAAAAGGCATCCTGATTCATGATCCCAGGTGATACCTTATACCGTCAAAGTATCGAGGGGACACTACTACGATGCCTTAACCAAGAGGAAGCCTTGACCACCTTAACAGAAGTAGACGATGGCATATGTGGTTCCCCTACTAGTGGTATGACTTTAGCTAAGAAACTGTTGAGGATGGGGTACTACTAACCAACCATGGAAAGAGAAGCCCATTAGTATGTGAATAAGTGTGTCCAGTGTCAAAAACATAGATACCTTATTCATGCTCTAGCTTAGGAGTTACAACCAATGGTCACACCTTGGCCTTTCTCGTAGTGGGGGCTTGACCTCATAGGAAAGATTACCACAACCTCATCTAATGGCCACAAGTTTATCATAACAACCATTGAGTACTTTACCAAATGGGTCGAAGCCATTCCTATGACCTACATAACGGGGACACAAATTGCTAAATTTATCCTGAATTACTTCATCTACCATTATGGTGTTCTGCAAGCCCTTATCTCAGATAACAGAACACCCTTCAAGAATCAGGATGTGAAAGATCTATGTCAAAGATTCAACATCCAACATCGATTCTCTACCCTGTATTACCCCCAGGGCAATGGTCAAGCTAAGGCTACAAACAAGACCATTCTAAAGATCCTAAAGAAAATGGTCAATGAAGTTGGCCATGACTGGAATTTGCAGTTAAATCTCATGCTCTAGGCCTATTGAACTAGTATTCACACACCTACGGGTGCAACATTGTTCTCCTTGGTCTATAGATTAGAAGCCATCTTGCCTATTGAGGTTGATCTTCCTTCACTGTGAGTGTCACTATAGAACCTAATCACTGATGAAGAGTATAGAGTATCTCGACTAAATGAGCTATAATTCTTGGATGAGCGTCATCTTGACACCCTTAATCACTTGCAAGTATACCAAAACTTATTGAAGCAGAGATATAACAAGAAGATCAAGTGTCGGTCTTTCCAGGTATGGGATCTTGTTCTAAAGAAAAATAAGAAAAATCTTCCAGATCAGGACAGTAAAGGAAAGTTTGAGCCTAATTAGTTAGGTACCTTTGTCATCACAACAAGCTATGGATCAAGAGCATATCAATCATCAGTTCTTGAAGGTGAACCCTTGCAGGAACCAACTGATAGCCTCCATCTTAAAAAGTTTTATGCCTAGTCTTGAAGGGTATAAATCCAAAAAATTAAAAAAATTTAAAAAAATGATCAAAAATCTAAAAAAAAAAGGATTGAAAAAGTAAAGAAAAAAATCATCCTCTAATGAAAACCACTTCGGTGATGCTTTGGGAAAGTACCTTGGTGAAAACCTAGCAAACAATAACCTCACGTAAATAAAGCACCTCCATCTATTATTTGGCTCTTTATCCTATCATTCTTTGCATCGCATCCATCCATCGCATCATTCATCCTATTTATTCCATCACCCATCTGCGTCTGTATCATGGCTTGATAATGTGAAGTATTGTATCCCCTTCCCCTTTAGTGCTACTTGGTATATTCCTAAGGTTAGCTTGTCCTACCTATATCAAAGTAGTTTATTGTGTCATGTTGGGGACAATTCATTTTGGATCAGACCGGGTTCTTGTATATCTTAAGGTTATTTGAAATCTCATCGAAAACCCCAAAAAAAACCATAAAAACTCATCAAAATCCAAAAACATTTGAAAAATCATCAAACTCCAAAAACATCAAAATCATGTACAATTAAAATCCAAAAACATTCAAAAATTCTAAAGTGAAAAAATCTAAAACATCCAAAACACATCAAAATCCCTAAACAGGTCAAACATAAAAAATCCAAAAATAATACCCTGTTGAACTATAGGTGTTTGAGATTGAACATGGGCAAGGCCATCATTGATGTGTCCCTGAGACACCCTAGGTCAGTCCTTTAGGAGTCTGTCATAATAAATTGACATTCCATCAATTGCTCATTTCTCATTGGCAATAAGTCGCGTCAATCGAACTACGTGGTCTCTGTGTGTATAACGTAGGCAAGGCTAATCTTTGATAAGCCTTCGAGGCCCCTAGGATAGTCTATTAGGTTAGGTTCTTGGTTAAAAATCTCGAAAACCCCTAAACATTCAAAAAACTTAGAAAAACACAAAAAAAATTGTAAAACTCAAAATCCTAAACATTCGAAAAACTTAGAAAACACAGAAACATTTGTAAAAATCAAAATCCTAAACATTCAAAAACTTAGAAAAATCCAAAAACATTTGAAAATTTGGAAAACCCTAAAACATTCAGAAAAATTGGAAAACCCTAAACAACCTCAAATAACCGAAAACCAAAAACATTCACATAAACTTTCAAAAAGATGAAAAACAACCTCAAAACATTGCAAAAACGTAAAAAACATTGAAATATTCCAAAAACCCAAAACCATCCATCCCATTTCACTTTCACCTACAATAAACCTTCATGATCCATAATACATCAAATAATCATCCTTCAAACCTTTAGCAAAACAAGTAGAAAGCAAGTATCGTATGTCATAAAGTAAGAACTTAAGTGTCCAAATATAAAGTCTAGATCATAGGTAAACGAGTTAGTGAAATTTGTATCAACGGCTTATCACACACGTTATCCTAATCAAAACATTTGATCAACATGTCCTAGGATGAATCCTTCATGTGATGGACATCAGTATCATAAATCACCTTAGCTATATTTAAATTGGCAAGAGATATAGATAACGTTGACTATTTGTCTTTGATCTTTTCTTATGATTTATCTTAATGACCCATTCCGAGGACCTCTCGATGATGTCTTAATGATTTGGAGAGAAAGGAATGGGGAATTGATCATTATCTTTAATTTGTTGTGCTTGTAGGTATTCTTGTAAAATAATCTTGGTGCATACTTGCTTATTTGTGTGTAGGGAAGTTGTTTGGAGTAGATTGTTGACTATTGCATATGCTTCAGTTCGATATATTCTAAGCTTCTAACTTACATTTCCAATGAGTTTCTGTATGTCAAGGTGTGAATGAGAACTATCCTATCTATTTGTAGAGTCAAAGTCCATTACACTAGATACATCGTTGTCTTGGTTTTCAATACATCAAAAATAAGGAATGATGAAAAATCCCAATCCCAAGATATGAGCAAATCATCATCATCATATCTCATCACCATATCTAATAAAGTCTCAGTGGATCATGGAATTTTTGGACTTTTTTTTGAATCAATCTTCAAAATCAATGGTCAATTCATCTTATTTCTTCTATCTTCTTTCCACACTAACCTAGTATAATGACAACCAACAAAAACATCGTCATGCATCCATCCTGCATCCAAAGATTGTCAGCATACATACATCTTACATTATCACATCTCATAATAAAAGGAAAACATAATCCATTACATCATCATTATCATTTAAGTTGTTTTAGAGAATATAGATTTGTTATTATAAGCATATTAATATTCTAGGCATGAGCATACATTGCATTATCATATCATAAGCATGAACATTTGCATTATCCATATATAAATCCATATGCATACATCATCATGTCATAAATTGTACATGAAAGTACACAAAAAGAAATGTATCCATCCATACATCCTACATAAGCATATCATATCATAACATCCATCCCATAACATATCATGAAAATATACTGAAAAAGAGGATTACACATTCATTGCATTGTATTGCATTTATCTAATAATATTATCTCATATATATCACATCATGGATCATCATTTCATATCGCATAAACATAAATAAAAGTACATCCATTATATTTCATCCATACATAACCATAACAAATAAGCATATAATATTGCATCACATCATATGCATCCATACATTCATAAAAGCATGAAACAAAACACATCACATATCGAATACAAATCATCTCATATATATATAAATGATGATTGTCATGATACAATATCTGAATCAGTGTATGAATATTAAATCAAAAGTACAATATCCACAAGGCTATAAAAAATAAGCCCATGTATGTATATATGTATAAATAAATAGGCAATAATCAAAAACTGTATACAAAACGGCTAGCCATGATGGTTGCTCGACTCACCCCTAACCGATGGTTGATCCTTAGCTCTAGGTGGTGCACTACTCCACTGTGAAAAGTTAGGTTGTCTCATCACCTGAGGAACATCACGATGATAATGCATACGATAACAAGCAACATCAATAACTACCTCTCTATGTAACCGGACGGACATGGTCTATCCTTGTGATGCAACTATCACTGCCTCAAGCTACTACCTCCGCCCAATCTCCTAGGTTAGTTGTAGGTCCAGTTACTGCTACAACTGAACCTCCTGATCTCTTTGAGCTATCATGGCCTGAAGCTACTATTGTAACTGGTCTCACTCTACCTATAGTTGATCTCTCTAAGCTATAATGGCTTGTATCCATGCCTGTAACTAGGCATTTGGCTGTATGGGTGGAGGAGGCGGTGGTGCCCCCAGAATTTGTCCATCATGTCCATCCTAATGCCCTAGGTCCTGGTGACCCTGATCTGGTTGCTGCTGGTGCCCATCACCTGACACTTGTGCTCTATCTTGATCCTGTTGTTTCCCTCGACCTTGACCTCGACCCCCATCTTTGTTGCCATCCCTGCCACCATCTCAGCCTCAGCCTCAGTCTCTACCTCTATCTCTGGGGTATCCTCCCACTGGATCTATTAGGCGAGTAGGTGGCCTGAACCATGCACCATAAGTTGGGGTTGTTCCTGCATTGGGTATGCCCTAATCATAAGGCCAGGGTTGTGCAACAAGTTGTCTGAACCCATCAATTGCCACAACGGGGTCAATCTATGCTCCCCACTGCACCTCGCTCTGGGATCTAACAAACATAGCAATATAATCATCAGCGGGCACATCCTGAACCTCACCAAACTAGCGAGCCACATGGTTTGGAAGGTACCACTCTATCATGGCGTGCTCCCTGCCCTAGAGGTAGCGAGCTTGTCGAGCAAAATCAAATTGCTGATGATTATCATACCATGGTGGCACCTGCAACCATGACCTCCATCTGAACATGGTCATGTCATCAATGAAATGACACCAATATGGTAAACTTGTATGGGCCTTGTGCTGGAGAGTCATTGGTACCTCGTGTCTGAAGACGATAGGCTTGTCCTCATGAATGTCTTCCAAAACAACCAAGGGCCTCAATACTACAATATGCTCATATGCCTAGATGTGAAGCAGAGTAACACCTGCTTTGATGCTCTTGCCCTTGCGATAGACGACCTCATGCATGTCGTGGTACAAAAAATCCAAAAGAACTGCACCCCAGGCATACATCACGCACCTCTTGATCATTCCCTCCCATGCCAATCCCCATCTTGGACTAAAACCTCTACCCCGTCGGTCTAGGGTAATAATTCTAGAGATTAGTGCAACTGCAAACAATCTAAAGATGTGCACTCTATCTCAATATACATCAAGGTCTATCTGAGAGTTCACTAGAATAATTTGATGTCTGTGTAGAAGGGAGAGACATATGTCTCTCCTGACATCTGGGTCATATATGTTACACTCTCCATGGATACGCAATTGCAATATGCGCCGCACATCCTCCAATAACGATGGTCTCACCAATGGGCATGTGGAATGAAGAGGTCTCACTGTGCCACCTCTCAATTAGTGTTGTCATCATAGCAAGGTGGGTCTGGATCTCGGGTAGGAAAACAATGAAGCCTAAACCTAGTATACCTAGCCGCTCCACCTCCAGGTCGTCAAAATCTCTCGCAACTGCCAAAATGTCGGAGTAGTGCTCTCATGACATCAATGGGGGAGGATCCTCCTACACATATCGCACACATAGCGTCAATTTTCTAAAAAAGTAAAAAAAAACTAATCAAAATTTTAGACTTTGCATCCAAAACATCAAAAGTGTCGCTCTTTTAATTGTGCATCGCTATATCCATTTCAAGGGTGCATCGCCAAATTGGTGACGCATGTTGCTATGCTCAATAGCGAATTGACATTTGTACGCATCACTCTATTAAAAAATTGGGGTGCGTCGCTAAAAGCTATGTGCATCGCCCACTGCTTTCAAGCGACGCTGAACCTAAAAAGCCTGTGTGTTGCTGTACTAACCTAATGATTCCCTATTTGAATACGTCGCCCAACCAAAAAATGGTGGTGCACCACTAGACAGAAGGTGCATTGCTATAAAATCAATAGTGACGCTTCTGACACATCAATTGCATCGCTATACAATGACGCACCTAGAAACCTAGTTTTGACGCACTATTAAATGCACTTAAATGGGAAAATCAAGATAGGTTTTGAGTCACACACCCGAGGTCCTACGTTTTCTTGGCATTGGTACTCTCGAACCTACTCTAAAAGATGAAGAGGAAGCACATGGTGAGCCATTTCACTAGGATATTAGAGCTCCAAATGCACAAATGACTTGAAAATGACCCTTCCTCACCTATTTAAGCCTAAAAATTAGGGTTTTTTTTGCCCTAATTTAAGCCACAGCTAGGGTTTTGACCAATTTTACCTATTTCCATCCTATGCAACCTATTTTGAGCCATTTTTTTATGTTTTTGAGGCCATTTTTGGCATCCCAATGCCTGTTTTAACACCTGCACCTATATTTTAACCTTTGTTAAGAAATCAACCCAAAATTCAAAATTATTGCCCAATTTTTCGAGGTGGCAGGGAACTAGTTTATTCCTTCTATTGGGGCAATAGTGGGGCATCCAAAAAATCAGAATTTTTTTATTTTTTGATCTGAGTAGTAGTTTTAATCTGAAAAAACCATTAGTCTTTGAACCAATGTAACATGTACCTCACTTCAAAGAGGGGAAAAATGTAGACACTTAAAAATGTCCTAAATGATATCATGCATTCAAATTAGATATACTTAGACCATTTCATCCTAAAACCCATCCTTTTTTTCGCTTTAATTAAATTAGCCTAGCTATTTAATTAATCACGTCATTTTCATATATTAACCCAATCAACCTAATTAGGTTAATTCACCCCCTTTCATGCTAACATTTCATCCTATTAAATTGAATAAATCAAATTATTTAATTTAATCCTTAAAACCCTCTTATTTAATTAAAGAATCCTAAGTTATTTAATTAAATATCATATCACTTTCTCCTTTTTCATTAAATAATTTATTTAATGAATATCCTAATTCCCCTAATTTGCATAATTAAAACTTTATTTAATTATCAAATTACTAATTAAATCTAATCCCCCCACTTGCAAGGGAATATTCCTCCTTTGCACATTCCTCCAAAAAGGGAATATTCCCATGGAATGTTCCTTTGCACAATTAAATTTGGTTTTAATTAACTAAATATCTAATTTTCCTCACCATGAGAATATTCTCTTTCTTCACTCATTTGAAAAAGGGAATATTCCTTTTTTGCAACAAACTTTCAACATAGCTTCTTGTGCAAGTTTTGAAACTGTGTTTGTTTGGATGAATGCAAGCCCTTGATTAAATATCATCTTGCATCCTCCACCCTTGATGGGAATCCATGATCCATGCCTCCATCTTCCTTCCATATTGATCGTTGATTAAATTTTTCAATCTTATCCCTTCATTTCTCATTTTTCCTCCTGTAAATAGGTCACTATTTGGAGATAAATGGATCCATCTTTAAGAGAAAACTTATGCTGTTAGAATCACTTTCATCTTGCACTCATATTTCATGTTTTAAAAGGAATTTTAGGTTAATTTCTTGCATCATATTAGCTTATCTTCCATTAATGGTCTCCATGGTAACATAGGTTCATCCATTTAACATATTTTGTAATTAGGGTTTTAATCTTTTGAGCTTAAACTCCATTTAGAATAGCTTTGCATACACCCATATCGATAATCTTAGCATATATCATGTTAAAATAGCTTTCATCATGGTAAAATAGCTTTAAATCATATTTTCATACACATCTCTCATCAGTTTAGTCGATTCTCTTCAATAGAATCAATTGAAACAAGCTCATTTATCCACGAGATTGGGAAAGGGTCACCATTCCACATCAATGTGACACCATTCCTCCAATAGGATATGTTTCAATGGATTAGAATAAGTGTTTATGAAGCTTTCATATTTTTAATATATTAGTTTTAATGGATTCTTAGTTTAGTTTAGATTGAATGATCTTATTGGACTGATGTTTAGTTGCTTAAATATACTTTGAATCTTCATGGATCAAGTGTAGTCAGCCTATGCTAAGTTGTCGATTATAGTATCAAAGCCATGAGAGCACATTCCTTCCCACATCAAGGTGACTCCTGCATATAGCCCTATCAACGAAGCATCATAGAGCCAAACAAACACCACCATTGCATCCAAAAAGGCTTGGGAAACAAAAAAATACCTTTCATTTTATCAAATTCAATAACTTTGAATTTTTGCAAATTTTTGGGCCTCTATGCCAATTGTAAAAACATTGTAAATAAATGAGAAAAAATAGCAAAGGGCCAGGCCAATCTTCCCTCTGCCAATTTCTCATTTCATATTTTTTGGGAAAAATTTATTCCTTTTAGCAAAAAATTGGTCGTTTGGCCTAGTTAAGTCACTACTTTTCATTGTTGCGGGCAATATAATTTGGCTTATCAACCTGGTTTATGGTGTTTGGAGTTTAAATCAAAAGACATATATTGGAATCATTGGTTATATACCAAAACATGCTCTCACAAATCTTTATTCGAGACATATAGAGGATAAAGCTACTCACTACAAGAATTTCAACACCTCCCTATGCTTGCATCCACATATGCCCATTTTTCCCAACACCATTGCAAGTGCCCTCATTTTGTAGTCCAATTGACCTACCTCTTACTTCCATCACACACCCCTCCTCTAGCAATGACCACTTTTGCAATTCGTGACCCATCTACAAAGGTTCCCACCATTGGGTGGCATTTTTTCCAAACATCAACATTTTGGAATGTGAGGATAGAAGGGTCGATTCTCCTACCCACTCATGTCCTCTCCAATTCTAAGTAGCATCCTTTCAAAGGGGCACACCAAAGATCTATGCAAAAGCTCTTCCCTGTGGGCTCCTCATGGTGTTGAAATTGTAGAACTTTAGTGGATTTTGATAAGAGGTTGGCACTTTGCATATGAATTGAGCATGTACATGTGAGTCAACTCCTCCAACAACAACCTCCTCAGCTCCCACGTAGCCTTTGATCTCTACAAAGATTCAACTATATCCATACACGACCTCCAAAATCCAATAGTCTCCACATTGTTTGTGGCATTGACGATTCCTCAATTACTTTTTGCATTGGATTATGTCCTTTGCATAGTCCTAATTAGACTCTTTTCATGACTCCTTCAATGGGCTCCCACATGGCCACAACACAACACATTGACTTGGGTTTCCTTACTCCACCATGCATTCTATGTTTTAATGTTAGCCTTGTTATAAACATTGGAAAATTTAATATTCTTTTTATCAGTTAGTATTTTTTGCTAAATTTTTATGTTAACATTTTATGCTAAATTTATTGTAACTACAAAAATTAGTATTGCTTGTTAGTATTTTAGACAAGTTGTCAAGTCATTTCAAGCATTGTAAAATGAGGGGTCATTTTTTGCATAACTTGCAAATGAGGGGTCCAATTTTCAACTGTAAATAATCAATGGGAAGTTGGTTTCATCATCAACATTTTAACAATGAGAAGACTTCAAAATCATAATTTTTTAACCTATTTTTAACCTCCAAAAATCAATGTAATTTATTCCATTTTTAACGATGCATAACTTTCACCTCGTTTTTCAAAAAATGACAAACTTTTTTTTGAGGATTTTAGATTTGTAGTCAAATTTAAGTTTTGGAAAGCCCATTTTTTAATATTTGTAAAAATATTCATGAATTATAAATAAACAATTTGGCTTCCAAACTTAACCAAAACTTGTAAATTTTGTCTTGCATCTTTCTAGGGGGTCTACATAATATAATTTTGTGGGGTTTGGTAAGGCACAATTCAAGTGAATTGTTATATGTGCATCATGGATCTAAAAATTAATTGTTAACACCACATAATTTCCACACATAGAAAGTCAAAGTACAACAACTATTTCAATCTAAGGGATTATGGGAAATGATCAATAGACAATAAATGCAATTTATTAGGGAGTTTGAGTAGTTTACTTGTCGAAAAAAGTTTGATGAAGCAACGAGACTAATAGGTATTCTTGTTTTTGATAATTTACAATTTCACATTTCTAGTTGTACCACTCCTAAGAAAATGTGGGACAAATTTTAATCTCTTTGGTAAAGTTGATGAGTTCAAGATTCTATAATTGGATGTTGAATGAACAACATTGTCTCCTAATATATTTTCATCTATTGAAGGTTTATTGGTTCAATTTAAGTCTTTTCTTTCTAGACTTCAGGGTTGTAGTAAAAAAAATAGAAAAGGAATGTGTCTTCTTGATTTTGTCAAAGTTGAAAGGTCCTTATCAAATGTTTGCTTCTTTCTACTCTACTATGGATGTTCTTGGAACAACACATGCAATGCCTTCTTTTGAACAATTTTATGATAGGCACACAAGAATAATCTAAGTTAATCTCTATGGATGTTATCACCTCTTCCAAAAGTCAAACATTAGTTGTGCAATCATCTAAGGGGGAGAAACAAACTAAGGATAAAGCTAAGGGATCAAAATAAAACATTTGATTGGATTCATCTCTCTCATCAAAATAGAAAATTTATATAAACAAGCCCAAATGTACTTATTATAAGAGAATAGGGCATGAAGAACACCAATGTTACAAAAAGGAAATTGATGACTTGAAGAATATTCTTCAAAAAATTCAAATTCAATTGCCTGCATCTAGGATAGGTGGTTCTTCCATCTCTGCATCCACATCATCTACATTTTCAATAAAGGATAAGGATAAGGGTATGACATTCATTACTTCTATAAACAATACATCACACAAGTGGCTTCTTGATTCTGGGGTATTGCACCACATGGTTGCATCCAAGGAACTATTTTCCATATTTGAGCCTTGTTCATTCCCACCAATATTGATGGTGAATAACAACTATATGTTAGATCTTGGAAAATGATCTATTGAAATTGGAGAAGGAACATTCAATGATGTACTTTATGTATCTTATTCAATAATATCCTTTCCATTTATCATATTACACATAGTGGCACAAGAAAAATAGTTGAATTCACACCACATTCCATGATCAACAAAGATTTACAGAGTAGAGACATCATTTCCACAACTCATGCTAATCATGATTCCAAATTGTATTCCTTTTCTTCCTTTGGTTCTGTCGACTTTGAAAATGGTTTGAGTATAGATGACACTAATACCTTCAACATGCAAAAGGAGATATAGTTTGGTTATTTGAACCTTTGAGTTCTATCCCCCTCATTGGTTCCTTCACCTTACACTGATATCACATCTCCTTCATATTCTACTTCTTCAATATTGAGTGTTCGTACATCATTAGTTTCTCATGATTTAGGGCAGCAAGATATTCATAGTTGTGTTTCCACTATAGTTGATAGGGATGATTACTTTTATGGCATATCAGACTTGTTTAGTGAATTCCATTTTACATAGTTGGTAGGCACCTTTGATGAAATTCACATCAACATTATTGTCAACCCATCTACATCTTTGGTTTTTGTTCTACATCAACCTTCACATGAATCATTTGAGAAACTTTTAGATATTTCACCATTGTCTCCGGATGTGCATCATTCAAAGACTTCCATTCTTCTCACATGGGAATATGTCATGCACCTTGTAGCATAGAAAATTGTATACCTTAACAATTTCACACTGTGTTTTGTCTCCCCTAAATTATTGAGCTTAATTGACCACATAATGACCTAAAATTATGTATTTTGGAGCCCATTTCTCTCATTTTTTAATAAACACCAAGCATTGAATAAATGCATCCAACTTGTGTGTTTCCCACAAAATTGAGTGTCTTGGAAATTTGGGCCAGGACCCATTTTTGAATATGTTTTTGGTAGCATTTTAACATTTAAAATTCAAGTTGCAAATGTTAGCTTTTGGGATCTAATTTTTAGGAAATTGGATAAAATGCCTATAAATACCTAGTTATTGCATCATTTCAAAAGCTAACAAACTAGAGGTGAACTTCAAGAGCATTTAAGAGAAAGTCAAGAGTAGCATTTCAAAGTCTTATTATAGTAATTCAAGATCCAACATCATGTCAAAGTTTATGTGTATTCATATTGTCTTGTGAAACCTAACATTGTTGTAGGTCTCCAAGCATTCAAGCATTCAAGCAAATCTATCAAGCAAGATCGAAATCCTTGAAGAGATGTGTATGACTTCAGTCCTTCAAGGAATCCATTGAAGGTTGGTGAATTGCATCATTTTGTTCATTCATCATTTCCTTCCTTTTCTATTAAGATTTTATCATTGACATTGCCATTGTAGAAGTGGGAACACTTACATAGGGTTTGATTGAGGAAAAACCATATGACACAACATTTTTCGCTCTTTGTGAATGTGCAGTTTATATGCTGAATATGATTGAAGAGAGCTTGAAGATCTATTTTACATTGTTGAATTTGTTGTCATCAACCTTGTCAAGCCATAGAAACTCACTTACATAATTCATTGACGACATTGTGACAAGTTTGCAACCAAAAAATAGAAGCTCAAATCCAATACCAGAAGACCCAAAAGTTCATAAAAAAATCCCTACAAAAACCCATTCTCCCTTAGGTGACCTAGCCCTCGTAGGCACAACAAAACTAATTTTTATAGGTAGGTACACAAGAATCTACACCTTCTAGATCTATTGAAACTTGACTGTTTTTGTTTCTCAGTTGTCAAGATCTTACATTTCTCATATTAGGGCATATAGGATCATTAGGTTAATCATTCCAAAATACTTCCAATCCATTCCCATGTCTTCAATTAGATGTAGATCCAAGTCTGATTGGCTCACCTTCATGGTTGTAAGTCAATCTAACCACCTTGTTGATCTACATCCTAATGAAACTTGGAAAAAGACCACCATTGCATCCTAGGTTCTTTGAATTTAGGACCTAGGATCCCTTTTTTCGATATTTCATTTTGGTGAACTTGACATTTGACATCATAGCTTTATGATTTGGAAGTATTTCAAACCCTAGATCTAGGTTTTGTATTGCATTTTTTGCATTTCTCATTTAGGGTTTCATTTTTTACATCTTAAAAGAATAAAAAAATTCAAAAAAATTGCATTCATATTACATCATAAGTTACATTAGGGTTTGTTTCAGTCATCTTTAGATCAGATTTAAATTCATTAGGTTGTTAAAGTTTAAGATTTTTAATTGTATAATAGATTGCATCTTCCATTTAAGCCAAAAAAGTGAGAAAAGTTACATTGTTTTGTTTCAAATTTGCATCAAATCATCATTTTTAGAATATTGCATCTTAGAATCAGTCAATTTTACATGATTGAGATCTAGAAATTATATTCAAAGTTGTCCTCTATTGTTGCATACTTACTTTTGAATTACATTGTTCTAAATTGAATAAATTCTAGAAAAACAGTCATTGTTAAGTTTGTCTACAAACAAAAATAACAACATTAAGCAACAACTTAGACATCCAATTCTGCAATTTTTTAGAACCCTAAAAAAGGACCCATTCGCTATTGGGCGAACCTGTCCTTGTACATGTGTTTCTATAAGCTTTTTCACACTTTTCTATCTCTGTCTGCTTAGTTTTTTTGTACTTGCATATCCCTATTTTGGAATCAATAATTGCATGTTTTTAAGCATTTTTACATTTAGTTCATATAGTGAAAGAAAGTACATTGTTTATAATAAAAAATTGCATTCAACAATCATCATTTCCAGGTCTCTGTATCTTACAATCAATCAATTATTGCATTTTAGATCTAAATTTTGAATTCAAAAATTGTCAAAACATTTTCACATTTGTTGCACGCTTGCATCTTGCATTACAACATCCTAAATTGAGCAAAATCTAGAAAAATATCATCTATTCAACCTATTTGCAACCAAAGAAAGAAACATTGAACAACATAAAATCCAATTTTTCAATTTTTTGAACTAATCAAGGACTCAAACACCCTTGGGTGACCCTGCCTTTGTACAAGTGTCTCAAGAAAATTTTGCACATATTTATGTCTTTGTATTATCAGTCCATTTCTGCTTGCAATTGTCTGGTTTGAAATTTTGGAAAAATGTTATGGCATGTGCAAGAAAGGTGTCATTTTGCTTGATTTGTTGCAAATTTGGGAAAAATTATTGCATTTTAGTATTGAAAATCATCAAATCTGTAGGATAATTGTTTACATTTTCTAAAGCATTACATAATTTGGATAGACTATTTTTTCATTTTTACATAAATTCAAAACCCTAGATTGTTACAACACATTGGTAAGTAGCAACATGTTTCTTTTTCAAAGATGTGGTATTGATATGGTAAAGCATGGCTTGCATGAGTACAATTTACCTACTTTTGAGTACAATCTAGGGGAACAAAATGAGGTCATTAACAAGCATGCTACTCTTTCTCCCAATATCTTCCCTAATTATGAGAATGCCTTGGTGCAAGAGAACAAAGTCATTAAAACATCTCTGAATATCACTTTTCCTATCCTTCATTTAACTCCAAACCTCTCTCCCACTTGTGAGAATGTTTTGGTTCAAGAGGATGCAATCATAGACAATCATGAAAACCATAGTTGTTCTTCTCTCGATACCTCTCCTACTTGTGACGAAGGTATTTTGGTATTAGAATATCCAATCATTGAGCTTCATGAGAATCTTATTTGTCTCTCCCCCCCTACTTCCCCCACTTGGGAGGATATAATGGCATAAGAGGATGAGATCATTGACACATTTCTTAACATCACTTTACCTAGTCTCCATTCATCTCCAAACATCTCTCCCACTTGTGATAATGTTTTAGTGTAAGAGGACACAATTATAGACAATCATGACAATCATAATTGTCCTTCTCCTAATACCTCTCCTACTTGTGACGAAGGTATATTGGTGTTAGAAGACCCAATAATTGAGTGTCATGAGAATCTTTTTTGTCCCTCTCCCAATGCTGTACCCATTTGGGATGATGTGGTAGAAAAAGAAGATGATATAATTGATACATTTCTTTCAAAAGATACTAAGATGCTAAGGAAAACCTAGACCCCCCCTCGATAGAAGATCATCAATAAGAAGTCAAATCCATTGAGGTTATGAACACACAATTGGCCATTAAATCTCCCTTGATTATTGGACCTCCTTAGAGTCCTCTAATCATTGGGATCCCTATGATTCCTTTTGAACCTCCTAAGAAACCTTTAGTTATTGGATCTCCTAAACCAATTCTCATTATAGGACCTCCTTAACCTCATGGCCATATCCTTATCTTTACAAAACAAATTACTCGTAAACATGTGTCGTAACAACTGAGTTATCATACTGTTGCTCACACATATAACACTAGAAACAATAAGAAACCAAGACAAACTCCAACATCCATCCCATTGCCTCAACCATACCTCCCACTTTCACCTAATATCTAGTAGCGTAGTGGTAAAGAATATGATCTTATAGAACAACTTCACAACACTCCTGCTAAAATTTCCTTGTGGGATCTCATTCAAGCATCACCTACTTACCATGGCATGCTTCAAAATGATTTACAATTTTTTTTATTCCCTCCTAGTGTGCAACCAAATGATGTGGTAGATTTTATTGAGAATATGAATTTGCCTAGTATGGATATTGTCTTTCATCAAAGTGAATTACCTCCTTTGGAAACACAAAAGAGAAATGATGCTTTGATAATATTGTCTATCATTAACAAGGTTGGGATTGGGCGTACTCTTATTGACAATGGTTCAATATTCAATGTTTGTAGTGTGAATCTTTTGGATAGAATTGGAGCGAATAAGACTAAAATTCAACCAACGGATTTGGCTATTCGTGGTTTTAACAATGTGGAAAAATAACCACTGGGTGTGATAACATTACCTGTCAAAGTTGGATATGTTACTTTAAAAAATCCTATCCATGTCATGCCCCAAGATCTTTCATATAGTCTTCTCTTGGGTAGACCATGGATTCATGAAATGAATGCAGTGCCTTCAATGCTACATTGTATACTGAAATACACTTATATACGATAAAATTTGACCCCAAATTTGACCAGTGTTTACAAACTAAAACAGGAAAGGCGAATCCTCTTAGCACATTGACACCAACTATAAAAGTGGAACCTTTACAAGTTGAGGATAAAGATGAGTGTCTTTCAAATGTGACAATGTTATTGGATGATGTTGGGAGCTCATTTGATTTCACACCTACATCCATGGGGGAATACTTGAGATTACAAAAAAATCAAGAAAAGAGAAAGAAGTTGTGGTGGTATCAACACAGTCCAACATTGAAAAATCCCAAGACACAAGAGTTCACAACTTCTAGTAGTAAATAGAACACATATTACACATCTACCTATGATGAAACTGATTATAAAAACCACTTCTTCAAAAGAAATGGAAAAAAATTATGGAAGAGGGTACCAACTCTTGAAACAATTTGGTTATAATGGAAGAGGATGTGGAGTGAAAGAACAAGGTATTTGTGTCCCCATAGAGCCTAGCACACAAGAAACAATAAAAGGTATTGGTTATTGTCCTTTGAAAGAAACAGAAGCATTAAAGCAACCTTTGCTTAATATCAATGCCATCACACAAGATTCTTCTAAGATAACTTTGACCTTGGTGCATCCTAAAATGATAGATACTACATGTGGAAATAATTGTCATGATGTTGCTTCATCTTCAAATACATGTTTTAGTGATTATTTGGGTTCATTAGATTTTACACCCTCCTTTATGGGATAGTACAAAATCTCACAATCTAAACCTAAAGAGTCTTGTGTATATATGAAATCTTGTAGTAACAAAGCAAGCCTTTGTTCACAAGAGAAAGAAATGTCCCCTACTATTGATCAAGAGAATATCTTGTCAAGGCTTCTCAAAGCCTACCTGATTGCTCTTCCTCCAAGAACTCAAAAGAAATTTTACAACAAAGATTCCTTTTGTGCATATCATCGAATACATGGTCATTCTGCCAATGAATGTAAGGCCTTGAGTAATAAAATATAACATCTTAAGGATTGTGGTGCTCTTCCATGTATTGATGCACCTAATTCCTCTAATCATTAATGATCTTCATCATATCATGTTTCTCATCACTATGTGGCATTTGTAGCTTTATGTGTCTTGCTAATTGCCATTCATAGTGGTACAATCTTAAGTGTAACCATATTTTTTTCATGGTAGCAACATGATGGTCATTGGTGTGGTTGTCCTTGTCTCTATGCTTGGGGGCAAGGATAACTTGTTTTGGGGTGGCTTGCATTATTTTCAAAGATCCCTTCTTCTTCCCCTCTTTCTCCTTAAAATACCAATATAGCAAGTATGTTGACATTTTAAGGGGGGCATATAGTCCCTCGCTCATTATTTGCATAAGAAATAGTCCCTTCTCAATGATGATAGTATACATCTCTTAGGAAGTGTGACATTATCAACCAAAGTTTGATCTTCTTAATCCATGTGGCATGTCTCCTTTGTGGTGATATTATGCTTGATGTCCTACAAGAGTGTGACCTTTCTTGCCATATGAATTTCTCCTTGGTGGTAATGCTATGGCTAGCGTTCCCTAAGGTATGATCTTTTATTCCTCAACTAAGTCCGCTCTTGGTGGTGCTTTCAAGTGTGATGCTCCCTAAGGTGTGACATTTTATGCATTAAGTAAGCCCCTTTGATTATCTTTATTTTTTACCTTTTTAGCTTTGTTGCATTCATCCCTTGAGATGTTAAAACTTGTCATATTCATGGTTTCCCAACATAATACACCTTGCTTGGGGCCATGTGTCTCATGATTGCTTTAGCATAATACAACTTGCTAACCTTTTGGAACCTATTATATTGCATGAAACCTGCAGTGTAGAAAAATGTACACCTTTACATTTTCACACTATGTTTGCATCCCCTTAATTAATTGAACTTAATTAAGCCTTTAATTGACCCAATTATGCATTCACAAGCCTAATTAATATTGTTTTCTAAAATGGGAACCCACATTTAATCAATGCTTACACTTAATTAGACATCTTGGAAAATGCGTGTCCTAGGTTTAGGGCCTAGGACCCATTCACCCAAGGGAAAATGGGTCCTCAAGTTTTGGGACCCAATTTCTAATATGATTTTGAAAAAAATTTAATGATTCAAATTTAAATTGCAAAGGTTGGCTTGTGGTGTTTAATTGTTGGGAAATTAAGGAAACGCCTATAAATACAAGGCTATTTTATCGATTCAAACTAAGCAACATTAAGACAACTTTCATATGAGAAAATATTATTGTCAAGAGCATTGGAGAGCAGATTTATCAATCATTTATTGCAACATTCAAGATCCTATTATGATGTCAAGATTTATGTGTATTCATGCATGTTATGGAGCTAAAATTGTGATGTAGGTTTCAAGTTTCAAAAAAACATTCAAGCATAAAGATCTATCAAGAAATCAAGCCATTTCATGCAAGATCCAATCCTTAGAGAGATGTGTTAGACTTCAATCCTCTAAGGGAAACCATTAAAGGGTTTGTTGAGGTGTAACAAGCTTTGTTCATTCATCAAATTCTATCCATTTTATCATTATTTCATTATCAAGGTTTAATTACCAAATCGGGGTTTGACCAAGGCAAACCCTTGTTCACCAAAAATAAACATTTTTCCCTCTCTTTGTGTCTGTGTAGATTTATAGGTGAAGACAAATTGAATATTGATCAAAAGAGCGATTTTGCAAGGTTGTCAAAGTTGTCAACATTGTTGTCAAGCCATGAAAAATCAGATCCCAAATATATTTCTAGCTTTCCGATAGTAAAACTTGGGGCACACAACATCTTAGATTTATCTCCAGAGGACCCCCAAAGTTGAGGAAAAACCCTGTATAAAGACCCATTTTCCCTTGAGCGAATGAGTCCCAGCAGGACACTTTGCAACACTTTTGTTGGCAAGTACACAATATTTTAACCTTCTCAGATCTTCTAGAAGATTGTTGTTTCTGTTAGTATTATGCTTTAAATATGCATTTCAAGTTTTAATTCACATAATTGAGTTCATTAGGCATTTTATTTCCATCTACCAAAAGTGCATTTCAATCATATTTTACCATTTTATGTTATAAAGAAAACAACAGATTTTCCAATAGGGTTGACTCACCTAAGGGTTGAAATTCAATCATATCCTTGGGAGATATCTTTTCCTAATGAAATTAGGAAAGTGTAAGTGTATAGATCACACACCTTTTTCCACATTGATCACCCCACTTACATTTTTCTATGTTTTAGAACCTAATAGAATATAGCTTTCTAGCCATGTGGAGCCTGTCATATTTTGTGGCACCTTATCAAGGTTATCAGGGAGTATAACTCTTGGTATGGTTGACATGAGTACACACTTGTAGACCTAGTGTGTTTCTCATTTTTCTCACCTTGTTATAGGTACACACTTGTAGGCCTAGTGTGTTTCTCATCATTTTTTATATTTCATGGAACCTAGCATAATACAACTTGCTAGCCATGTTTGAACCATCATATTTTTATGGTTGCTAGCATAATACAACTTGCTAGTCCATACCTTTTTTTTGAATTTATTTTGACATTGTATGTTCGTGTATCTCATCTTGTTGTATATCATACATGTGTGTGTGTTCCTTTGGGCTCATGTTGGTTTGCCATGGGATCTTAGGTTTTGGGGGCTTGCACACCCCCTTTTATACTTTGTTATCCTATATCTTCAACATTTGGACAATCAGACCCCTCTTGACATATATTCCTCTACTTTAGTGTGAGTCTGAGCGTAAGTTCATACTCTCACTAAAGTGGGGGCTAAATGTAGTGTAGAAAATTGTATACCTTAACAATTTAACACTATGTTTTGGCCCCCCTAAATTATTGAGCTTAATTTACCCCATAATGACCTAAAATTATGTATTCCAGAGCCCATTTGTCCCATTTTTCAATAAACACAAAGCATTGAATAAATGCATCCAAAACATTTGTTGCCCCCAAAACTGAGTGTCCCAGAAATTTGGGCCAGGACCCATTTTCCCATGGGAGAATGGGTCCCCCTTCTTAGCTAGGACCCATTTTGGAATATGTTTTTGGCGACATTTTAACATTTAAAATTCAAGATGCAAATGTCGGCTTCTGGGATCTAATTTTTGAGAAATTGGATAAAATGCCTATAAATGCCTAGTTATTGCATCATTTCAAAAGCTAACAAGCTAGAGGTGAACTTCAAGAGCATTCGAGAGAAAGTCAAGAGTATCATTTCAAATTATTATTGCAGCAATTCAAGATCCAACATCATGTCATAGTTTATGTGTGTTCATGTTGTCTTGTAAAGGCTAACATTGTTGTAGGTCTCTAAGCATTCAATCATTCAAGAAAATCTATCAAGAAATATCAAAATTCTTGAAGAGATGTGTATGACTTTAGTCCTTCAAGGAATCCATTGAAGGGTGGTGAGTTGCAACATTTTGTTCATTCATCATTTCCTTCCTTTTCCATTAAGGTTTTATCATTGACATTTCCATTGTGGAAGTGGGAACACTTACACAGGGTTTTCTTGAGGAAAAACCCTATATGACAACATTTTCCTTCTTTGTGAATGTGTAGTTTATATGCTGAATAGGATTCAAGAGAGCTTGAAGATCTATTTTGCATTGTTGCATTTTTTGTCATCAACCTTTTCAAGCAGCAAAACTCACTTACATAATTCATTGATGACATTTCGATAGGATTGCAATCAAAAAACAAAAGCTCAGATCCAACACTAGAGGACCCCGGAAGTTGATCATAAAAGCCCTACAAAGACCCATTCATCCTTGGGTGACCTAATGCTTGTAGGAAAAACAAAACCAAATATTCTGGGTAGGTACACAATCATCTGCACCTTCCAGATCAATTGGAACTTGACTGATTCTGTTTATCAATTGTCGAGATCTTACATTTCTCATATTAGGGAATATAGGATCATTAGGTTAATCATTCCAAAATATTTCCAATCCATTCCCATCTTCAATTAGATGTATATCTAGGTTTTATTGGCTCACCTTCATGGTTGTAAGTCAATCTAATCACCTTGTTGATCTACATCCTAATGAAACTTGGAAAAAGGCCACCAATGCATCCTAGGTTCTTTGAATTTATGACCTAGGATCCATTTTTCTATGTTTCAAACCTATTTATAGGTCATCTTCTTCCATAAGAAAGAAATTTTATTCAAAATTCAAGGATCACATTTTGTATTCTTCCTCAAGCATCACTCAACACTACGGTTCTATGATCTTATGTGGGGCTCCATAGTCTCTCTTTTTCTCTCCTATGGGGGGAACATTTCATTTGCTTATATAATATAAGTAGTACTTGGGGGGTAATTATTAGTTTTTCTTCTATCTTCTTCACTTGGAAATTTTACTTCATTACATTTGCATAATTTCTCTTTTGGAGAGGGGTTTTTATTTCCCATTGGGTTTTTCTCCTTTACTCCACTTTAAGATTTTTTTTACATGAGTACATAACATGACCTAGTATTCGAGATGCATAATTGGTGAATATGTTACTCCCTAAGTTGTACTTAAGGGGGGTATTAGTGTAAATAGAGTCATTATCATACCTAGTTAGCTAATCACCTTTCTAGGATTGACTTATTCACACCTAGCTTAATTTTACCTAGGTTTATTTTGCTTTTGTCTCACTTCATATGGTTGAGACATGTGTCCTAATGACTTGAGCCACCTATTAACACTTGCTCACACACTTTTCAAGTGATCACAATTGCCCCACCTTTGGAGGGTTAGTCAGAGTTCCATTTTTACCTTCTCACCTCCTTATCCTTGCCTATATATACAAGGCTTGATCATTGTATTTATATAAACTTCATTTTATATTTGATAGACATAATATTGTGCTTATTTTGTTCACTTTGTAAGTTTGTTTCATGCTCTTGATTTTGGAATTCTCCAACTGATTTTAATCCCCTTGGCAACTAGTTGGCCTTATTCTTCTACCATTAAAATTTCTTAATTTGTGAGTTGTCATGGAAATACAATTGGTAGAAGTTTTTGATAAATCATTAAGATTATGTATTCTTAATTTCATGGCTCTTGAATGAATATTATGCCTTGCATATAGAGGCAAGGATGAGGAGGTGAAAAGGTAGGAGTGAAACTCTGATTACCCCTTCATAGATGGGACACTTGTGAGCTCACTTGACAAGTGTGTGATCAAGTGTCAATAGGCGTCTCAATTCATGAGGACACATGTCTCAACCATATAAAGTGAGAAAAAATCAAATGAAACTTAGGTAAACTTAAGCTAGGTGTGAATAGGTCAATCCTATAAAGGTGATTAGCTAACTAGGTATGATGATTTTATTTACACGAATGACCCCCATTAAGTGCAACTTATGGAGTAATTTATGCACTAATGATGAGTCCTAGTTGCAAGACCATGTTAGGTACTCATGTACAAATTTCTCATAAAGTGGAGTAAAGAAAAAAACCAGTGGGAAATAAAACCACTCTACAAAAGAGAAATGGTGCAATGAAAAATATACAAGTGAAGAAGATAAAATAAGATCTCATGATGACCCCCCAAAGACTAATACTATCACATAAGTACAAGAAATATCCCCCCTATTGGAGAGAAAAATAGATACTATGTGATGAGTCTAGATATTAGTTAGTTTTTATATCTTTTATGCATTCTTATAGACATTACCAAGACAATTATTTCAACGTATTCCTACATTATGCTATCTTTTATACTTGTTATGCGAACCTTGAATTTGGTTTAAGTATATGGAAATATGATTATGATGTGATGGTTAAGGCATTATTTATGTGTGAATATGTATGAATTGTGATTGGATATCCATGCTTAGTCATGGTTGTTAGTATTGTGTAAATTTTTTGTGAACTAACCCCTTGTAGCCAGAGGAGGCACTGTAGCCCGCAACAATTGCAGGACGTAGCTGTAGCTGAAGGAGTTCCTGGACAACGAAACATGGGATGTCCTAGAATAAGCTGAGCACAATGACTACAACATGGAAGCATTTAATGAAGGAGATAGTGCATCATTATGACATTCAATAAAGACACTGGAGATGTCACACCCCGTGTTGTGGTTACTGAGTTACTTTTACCTTCATGGGTAAAAAGGATAATAAATGCAATCATGATTTTGATATGCTTGCTAAAAGAATGGAATACTAAAATAGGTATTATAGTTATATTAAGTGAAAGTGTTGATAAAATGATAAATGTGGCTTGAAAGAGTAATTATGTTTACATTGATGAAGAACATGCATTGCTATATGTCCTCCCTCCTGGACTATTGAATCCTTAATAAAAGATTCAATAGATATTTTAAAGTCATTTGATGAGGTTTATATCTCACATATCCCTAGATAAGGAAATGGGCTTGCAAACATCTTTGCAAACATTGGTGTTAGAAATTTTAGGGACTGGGGTCAAAATGACCCTCTTCCTATAGAGGTGATTACAACGATAAATAATGAGTGTTGAGATCATTTGGATTAAAGTCCAATTAAGGGTGGTGACGTGCATGATCTTCATCGCATGGCAGAATGTTATGAATAATTATGGGGTGCTAGATTTGAAAAAAGAGTCTCGTACGGGTGCTAGTTGTCTTAGCCAAAGGATTGTTATTATCTCGACTCCCAACTCTGGCCTCACACGGATTCTGGGTAGTCTTGGTCTTGTCCAAAGTATTCTTGGTGCTGCGATTAGGGTCTATAAGCTAGTTCCTGGTGTGAGGTGCGATAAGATGGGGGGTGATAGAAATCGGGTCAAACCCAAATCTTGCGTTGCTGTGAAGGAAAAGAAGGAGGTCTAGAAGGTGCTGGTTAAGGGGGGTCTAACTCCCTATCTAGAAAAACTTCACGGCAACGAACCTCAAGTTACAAACCTATTTTTGAAGGGTTGGAATGATAGAGTTCTTAGGCTATATGGGATAGAGTTTGAGGTGAATGAGGAATTCATTGCTAGAATTATCAGCTAGCCTATGGATGGAATGAAGGTTTTTAGGGATAAAAAGGAGGTGCAGTCTGTAATGAAACTTTTTTTCAAAGATGATGAGGAGAAGGACTTAAGGCCTGCTAAGAGTGGTGGTTATCAACATGGATCCCTTAAGGCCTTATGGGGGGATGTTGCAGAGGAATTGATGCGTTACATTACCCTGGAAGGCCGTTTCTCGGCGGTAACTATCACTTCATTCTGCTTAATCACTTTTGCCACAAGAAGAGGGTTTCTTTTCCTTTCTATCTGCTTATGTCTCTTGATGCGGGGATTAAGGATCACAAGAAGAATCGAAAAACCCTATTTTACATGTTGGATTAATTCTCCTGATATACGATTATGCGAAATCCTTTGAGGCTCCCAAACCTATGGCTACCTTGAAGGGTAAAAAGCATAAACCTATTGAAGGGTATGATACAGTGTTCGAAGATGAACCTGCTAGTAAAAGGGCCAAGAGAAGGAAATTGATTTTGGGAAATGAGGCTGATTCAGAGGATGATGTGGAGTTCATGCCGGATTCTCTTGCTTCTTTGGAAGGGGGTCCACATCCCTCGGGAAAGAAGAAAAAAGGGGAAGATTGTGATAGGGGTGGTTATTTAACCTGTAGTGATGATGATGTTGCCATGGTGCTGAGTAGGGGTCCGAAGATAAAGAATGACTTGTATGGCGAGGCCTCCTTGCTGCCTCCAACTATTAAGAAGAAGGACATTGGGGAAGTTAGTGGGAATAAAAGGGTTTTGCGGTCTGCGAGTCAAATTCTAAAGTAGGGTCACCCTCTCACTATTGTGGGTGGCCTTTTTGTTGATGACTCCCCAAGCATCCAGCCAAGTATGCAGATGAAATATAAGTATGGGGTTGCTCCTGGTGCTTCGAAGACCCAAGGTGAGGACCTGGAGAGGTTTATGAAGAGAAAAGTGGTGGTAGAGGGAATTGCAAGCTCCATCCTCAAGCTTAAGACTCTGGTTGTTGTGGAAAAAGGTAAGGAACCCCCTGTTGATAAGGATAGGATTAGTTCTTCTTCTAAGGAGGATTCCCTAGGGAAATGGGTCTTTAATATTGATAGAGATGATTTAGATGATGTGCTGGGTACGACGCGTGAGGGGTCTATTGTTTTCTTTAAGCTTTTAAAGTGGTTTTTCCATGAGCTCAATAGAACGAATGTCAGGGTCAAGGGTATGGTAAACAAGGTTGAGGGGTCCTCTGTTCAGGACTAGATTGATGAGTTGTTCGACTCCCTGAACACTATGGCGAATACGGTCATAGAGGAAACCCTCAAGATGATGCAAATCATGGAAGAAAGGATCCTCATTCTTGAGGAACAAATGGGGAAAGTTTGGGACTCTGTGATGAAAGGTGGGGAGGATCACAAAATTGATTCTGATGCTGGTGTCTCTACTTTGGCCAATGTGAAGAAATGAAAAGATAGTGTTCATGATGATGAGGGGGTGGCTGCTAGTAAGCAGATGGGTGAAGCTATTGCTGTTGGGAGGAGTGGTGAAAAAGGAATTGTTTTGATTTCTGAGGTGAATATAGGTGGCCCTGGAGCACGTACTAGGAAAAAAACTAAAGCTTAGGGAGGGGTTTCTGGTAAGGAAAGCTTTGATGTTCTTGATGAGGCACAAAAATCTATTGACTATGACGTGGAGGTGAGAGATATTATGAAAAGTATGTAGTGCTATTGGTTGGTCCTCCTTTTTGGCTATGTTTTTGCTGATGGGTTGCTGCGATTGGGCTGTTTGTTGATGTTTTGCTTTTATCTTTCTTTCAACTGCTCTCTTTTGTAAAGGGTTCTGGGCTCCTTCAAAACCCGTATTTTGACTCTAATCAAAAACATGCATTGCTATATGAATATGCTAAAGTTTTATGATGCATATGGATTTATTATGAACGTCTAACTACCTTGGTGTTGTACTAAGCTAGTTTTAGGACAGGTTCAATCCTCTAGAAGGGAGGGGAAGTATCACTCAAGAGAAGTGATTGGTTTGGTAACCTTTATGAAACCTATCTGAGCTTATACACACACTCACTCATAGAATGATAGAGTCATGTCATAGTTTGGGGAAAATTGGTAAGTCATCCTTTTGTATGATGTGTTTGCATTAGGAAGATCATGATTTCTGTTTGGAGCATTCTTGGTTTGTGTTGAGTGTTTGATGTATGTGATTTTTTCCTTGCATTGCTATACTCGATCGATGTGATATAATAAGACATGTATGTATATATGTACATACACATCACATGGATATAATATATGATTGATTGTATGGTTGAAGGAGTATTTGAGGTATATTCCTATATGCATATATATATGCACATGTCGATATACGTGTATGTCAGATATAATGGGATGTCCATACGAGTATGTCAACATATGTATAGATATGCATATATGTATATAAATATTTAATATGATGTTATTGTGAATTTAGTCACATGGTCATAATCATTCAAATATCGAATAGATTATTTGACTATCATATCGCTATAGAATATATATATGTTGTATATATATATACATATACACACATAAGCATTAATGCTTATTAGAGAAGTGTATATATAATATATATATGTATATGTGTATGAATATACACACGTGTTATTATTTGTGATATGATAATGTGAGTTATACATTCGAATATAGAATGGGAATATATAAGATGATAAGAATATATATACACATATATTTGATATGTGGTATATATATGTAAATATATACTATATATATAATATATATACTTAATAAAGCCATTCCTTGGATAATTTAAAATTCTATACAATGGGTTTGATAGTGAGGAACCTCATGTGGCTGCACACAAGCAAGTAAACTTAGAGTATTTAAAAGCTAAGGATAGAGCAAGGCGAAACATATAGAAGCCAACTCATAGACTCTTATAAAGGTTGATTTGCATATATATACTATGCAAAGTATTAGAGGCCGATCTATGCAAGTGTTATGCAAAGATAAAGGCTGATATGGAGTTATAAGTCATGGTCAATGTTATACAAAATGCATCGCTATTTTCTAGTGACACATTACTTCTATCTTAGAATGCTATCCAAAAGATAAAAGGTGATGAAAATATTAAATATCAAGCTTGCTGTGCAAAGTGATTTAAATGCATGATAAAAGGAAATAACCGCAGTAATAAACGTGCTTGGTCAAAGCATAGTTTGAATGCTATTTTAGAGGAGTCGATTAATCTTTTCTCTACCAAATGAATAGGCTATGACTAAGTTGACAAGGGATATGTGTTTCCTATTAAATGTGGACTATTTCTTTGGATAAACCACGCCAAAGGAATAGGAAAATGGCTGAAACTTGGCACCATTATATGAATACTCTGTTCCTGTAGAAGTCTATCATGTTTGCAATTTGATTCTCATCTTTTAAGCATGTGCATATTTGAAATAGTCTTGAGTTGCTGTCAAGCAAAGGAGGTCGACCTATAGAATACCAAGCTGAGTCTGTACTTGGAATTCTGCCACCTTTTTGCTATGAGAGATGAGTCGACCTGCATGTTGGAGTGGTGTCAACTGACACACCTTTTCCTTAGACATCAATGTCTCAATATTTTATATAAATAGATGAGACAACTCTCTCATTTGGGACATACAATTTTGTAGTTTTCATTCTACTGTTATTATTTTGAGAGCATAGAGTTATAGTGCGAGAGCATTGAGTTATTTTGTGAGCCTTGAGAAAGAGGATATAGTGAAGTATTGCTTTGAGTAGTTAAAGTGAAGCTAGCAAGCTGTCATTGGAAGGATGAGAATCAAGTTAGTCAATTGGATCAAGCGAATTACAGGCATGAGGATCTAATCTCCTTTTACTTATCTTTTATTATGAAAGAATGAAATTCTTGATTGCTTTGATTGAAATTGTTTGAGAATGCTTGCATTAGTGAAGCATACTATTTTCTTATGGGAAGGAAAAGAATTTGTTATGATTTCCTATGAAGTGTTTATGTATACTCCATAATAGGAGTGTATGTTTATCATTAGTATTATATACTAGGAATGATAAAACATGATTAGTTTAAGGAAGTGTCTTAATACTCCTATGTACCCTATATGGGGATTTAGATAACGATGTTTCTATACATAGATAGTATATACTACATGTATAATGCGAAATGTATCAACGTCATGAGGTGACTTGACACTATAACTCAATATGATAGGAAACCTTGGGAATGATAGGGTTAGCATTGCAACAAAAGTGAAGGTATGAAAATGTGATGTGACATTATGCAAACCACTTAAATTATCTTTACTTGAATGATCACTTGATCATACTTTATACTCAAATGAAACCCTAGGTTTAGAATAACCTATTTGGGTCAAGAAGTTAATTTGATTACAGAATGAAACCTTAGGTTAAGATTTACCTATAGGGTTGGGATATGTACTTGACGACTCGTTGAAACCTATAGGTTGGGAATAAACTACTTGGTTGGGTTGTTTGTTTGGTCTTGATTGGAACATATAGGGTTAGATTAACCTATATAATTAGACTAGTCATTGGTTGATGTCTTTATCCTAGGATTAAGGTATACTGAGGTTGAGACTCACCTATGTGATTAAGTAGACCACTTGAGTTTATGAGATACTATATGTTTGGAGACATAGGTGGGATTACCTATTGAGTTAGAGTTGCTACTTGATTAGTTCCTTTACACTCTTGAGATGAAGTCAAATTGTTGAAAAGATTCTACTTTTTTGAATAAATATTTTTATTAAGGAGATTACACTCTTGAATGGAATCATATATTGATATGATTATTCCTCAACTAAGGTCATTCATTGATGTGTCTATACTCTTGATGAAAACCACTTATTTATGTGTTATATTATTGAATGGAGTTAGTTATTTATGAATATTTAATCTATGATTAGATGAATCTTATGTAGCTATACTTAGATTATAAAGTTATACTTGGGACTAGGTTGTCATTTGAAGCGAATAACCTATTTATGCAAAGTTAATTTGTAGACTAGAAAATCTCATATGTTATACCTAGGATTGGAATATCCATTGAAGGGGGTAACTTATGCTTAGGATTTATTGGTAGAGATACCATAGTGTTTTGGGAAAAGGGGAATAGATTATTTCAGAGGTTAGGGATTACCTATGGAAAGAAATTACCTAAGCATTGTATATGAACAGTCATAATACAAACTGAGATATAGAAGTGTACGTGAATAGGAATACTATCACTTGAAGTATTGGGTGAGAATACTTTGGCCAAAGTAGTGTAAGTAGCCACTGTTTACACTGTTAGTTCCCTGTGCTCCTTTTATGCATTCTAGTTCAAGATTTTCATACTTGTAGGGGAAATGAACGTATGATTAGGTTATGGTTTGTAGGACACAACACTAAGCTTAGATAGGCTATTGTTATGGGGTTTACCAACCAATCTCTTCGTTGAAGGGTAGGGCCATCTTGTCATATGTGGTAGATGTGCGGGGGAATGCATTTGAGTCTGTGGTTGGTAGAAAAGCACTTGAGTGATCCTTCTCCTCATCAGTTGGCAATCAAGGTTTGCAGATGTTGTACCAACATTGGGGATAGTTGGAGTGTATGCACCAGGGAGCAGGGACATCCAAAATGTATGCACCATTGCGACGACATTAGAACCAATTTGTATATCCATTGCTAAATAAATCTCATAAAATCTATGCATGTATTATGTACCCATCTATTTGGAAGATTGTAATCTTGAATGATAAATTTGAGTTTATTCAATATGAAATTTAGGTCATGGAAAGATTTGTGAAATTATAGTGAAATGTAATAGAAGTTTGGAATAGTGTTTATTTCAAATATGCATGTAATTTACATTATGGAAAAGAATTTTTTTTATGGCTATGTTATGGCATCATGATCATTCACTTGAGGTGAAAACTTGGAAAATTTTATTGAGTAGAACATCAGGGTTGTTACAGGAGAAGGAAGAACCCTATTACAATTGGGATTCTAACATAACTGATTTTGAGTGTTTCACATTCTAGTTCTATTAGAACAAAGTCATAATCCAACTTCGAATCTTCTTCTTTTCTAGTTGTAGTTTAGATTTAACTAAATCTTTGTCATGCTCTAAAATCTAGGGAGTGGTAATTAATGGTTTCAGTTTAGAGTCTTGTTTTGAATAAGCTCCCTTGTGCCTATATGTACAACTCAGTGGTTGAGTCTGAAGTTATCTAGTTAGTTAGTTTGTAGCTAGTCATTTAGTGTATCATTTGATAAGTGAATGTAGTTACTAGATAATTTCAATTTTTAGTTGTTATGCAAACTATGTTTATTGTGCAATTATGATTTCATGAATAAGATCTTTGAACAAAATCTTATGTGATATCCTAGAGTTGTGCAATGAATGAATTTGAGTTATTATGATTGAGTTGGATCTAATAAGTTAGATTTAGTTTTAGATTAGTGAAGACAACTACTTGAGCAAGGGCCACTCAAGGTAACTATCCTTCACTCCTTTCTTTTCAGTTATTCATTTATGTTTAGTAGTTACCTCATAATTGCATGATTGTTAGATAGATTCATGTTACAGTTGTCAATGATTCTTGCTTAATAATGCTATAATCAATTGAGTTTATTGTACTCTAGAGTGTATTATAGGTTTAATTAATAGTTTAGTTAGTGTTATTCCTTGCGTAACCACCCCAGTTTGTTGTGGAACACAATGGGTCCCCCTTGTTCTTTTCTTTTCCTCTGGCCTTTGGTTTTCTGCCTTAGGCATTTTTCTTTTGTTCTGTCGGATGCGGAATCGAGACCAATATAGAGCTTGGAATTGCATGCAAAAGTTTCTGGTTTTGCGCCATTCCCAGTTCTGGTTCTGACAGTTCCTTTATTATAGTGTCTTTTGTTCTGTCGGATCTGGGTCCAGACCTAAATTAGAACATTGAACTCTTCGAGGTTTTCGATCCGTGTTCCATGTCGGCCCCGACTCCGCCTTTCCTTGGTCTCTTTTTATGGTTGGTTGTTTTCCTTTAAGTTTTGTGTCTCGTGTCTTGGGGGGGTTTCCCCTCTTCCTTGGGTCTTTTTGTGTTGTTCTGGCAGACCTGGAATTAGAACTGGAACTGAGTCCTGTAACTTTCAAAAGTTTTAGGTTCGGGTTCCATTTCAATCCTGGTTCCGCGTGTCTTTTTCTTTTTCTTTTGTTCCTTTTGTTTTGTTGTGGGGTATTTTCTCCCCTTTCTTCTCTTTCTTGTCCTTTTTCTATCTTTTTCGGGTGTCGTTGGAGGCGGATTCAAAACAGAATCCGAACCTGAAACTTGCAAAAGTTTCTGGTTTGGGTTTGGTTCTGATCTTGGCTCTGCCTGGTTCATTTCTTCGTTTTCCTCTGGTTCCAAACACTTGGTCGGGTGTTGAGTTTTCTGTTTGCATCATTGCCATTTTTCGGGAATGGAGCCGGGACGGTGGTATGGGAGGTTAGCGTTTGGTTTGTATCTTGTTCCGATTCTGACTCTAGTCTCGGTTCCAATTCCTTCTTGGTTTCACCCCTGCCAGTTTTGAAGGACGGTGTCATTTCTGGTTCAGATTTGGTTCCGCCTCCACCAAAGTTGGGTTTCTTTTTACTAAGGCATCTGTAAATAATGATACTTTTCATGCTTCTAGGAACTAATGGAGGCATTTTTTTTGTAGGATTGAATCCCTCATCTGAGGATATCTCTCAAGGAAGTCAACCGAAGGCATGCCTCAATCACATTCAGCATAAAACTTCTCAAGAAGAAAGTCGCTGGGACCTTTCAGATGTCTTGCTGACTGGTGGCTTGGCTCTGTTCGTTTGAAATCCAAAGGGGGTTTGCATCACTGAGAAGTCTGGCCGAAATGCTAGGGTCTCCCTGAGGTGCTCTTGATTCGATGAAAGGGAGGCTTGGTCGGTGTAATGTCTCACCGATCGAGGGAGGTCTTGGCGACAATGGTTAGCATCGACAAGAAGTCTCACCGACAGATGAACCTCTTGCCGACAATTGTTCACAGGAGCTCTTAGAGAAGGTTTTACATTCGGTGTAGGGTCTCGGTGAAATGAGCTAGTCTCATCGACATGGGAGGTCACATTGAAGAAGAATGTCATCAAGGGATCTCACTGGGAAAGATTTACTTTTGGCACGAAGTCTTGACAACTGGGTGATGTCCCGTCGAAAGATGTTGCCTTTGGGGTGGAGTTGTGGTTTTGTCGAAAGGTCTCGTCGACAAGGCTGAGTCTTGCCGAAATAGGGTATGGGCCCGGAGAAAATTTTCACTCGGCAAAAGGTCACGGCTAAGGAAGCTTGTCTCCCCAAAATGAAGTGAGATCGCCAAAAGATAATGCCTTCCATGAAAGGTC
>VDFB02346741.1:0-26661 GCA_007258455.2 Sequoia sempervirens
AGTGGCAGCATAGGTGTGGGCCCACAGATCATGAATGCTCTAGTCAAAGAATGGTCACGGAGACCTCTAGTTCCACAAGCGGCCTATGGGGTGATTTTTAAAGTTTTTTGAAGTTTCAAGTTATAGGTTTTGTTCACCTAGGCGTGTGCTAGCTGGTTCTAATTTTTCTTGGTTGAGATCTTAACAAATTTTATAAAAATCAAATAAAACTTAAATGTGGATGGTGATAGGGGACCAACCTAGAAAACCCAATGAAAATGATGGTGAGACAACAACCGAAGACTCTGAATTCATGAAAGTACCTGGCGAGCACGATGGTGGCATTGGTGGGTGCTCTGTGACTCATTCTAAACTACTGACAAGTAAAAATGATAGCTCAATGTGGGCTATTTATAGAATGTGGTGCATTTAATGCCCCTCATAAATTCTAGTATAGTTGAGCTCAGGGTAGGTGAGCCAGCATTTTGAAAACATCAAGAGGGTTCACAAAATCCACTGAGCAGACGACAGTCAAGGTTTGGCCATTTGACCGGTCAAAAATTAAAATGACACTGGAGGGTGTGGTTCTCGCAACGTGGATGGATGTCGAGTGAAGGTCGTTCTGAATAGCTGAGAAGCCGAGGAAACCCGCATGGGGCGGCCCCACATGGGTAGACCTACACTGCTCCAAGGATGACAACATTAAGGAATGCAGGAATACAACCAAGGGAGTTCTACAAAGGCCTAAAGCCTTGAAATTTTGAGGGTGGAAAAACATGGTCACTTCAAGATGATTCCTCTAAGATTCTCTGACCACCTAAGGGACACAAACATGGGCATGCAAAATGAGGCAATGACTTAAATCACATAGCAAAGCAGGAATAGAGGGTCCCCATTCTGAACGGGGCGTGTGTGCTATAGGAACAAGTGTGCTATCATTATATGACATGAGTCTTGAACAACGTATCACTATAGTATTAGCAATAGGGCACCAACTAGTAAAGCTTATGCAAAGGATGATCAATGAATGTAAGATAAATGCAATGAACACAAGATATTTGATATGCTTTTAATTCCAATTCTTATGTTTACAAATTCACTCAAAATGAAACCAAATTAATCTAGATCCAATGAAATGAATGAAATGGAAACTCAATAATATGATATACAGATCTAACAACAACAAACAAAAGCACAAAAACAAGGTTTTTAATGCTATAAAATATAAGTTTAGGTCTGATACGAGACTAAATCACCCAGAGGGGAAAATGAGTCCTAATGAAGGTTTTTAGAAGGATCAAACAACGAAAAAAACACAATAGATGATTCCTATACATCAAGTAAAACAACTTTTATCGACACTAAATCGCCGAGGTGGGAAAATGAGTCCTAGATTAGGGTTTTGACACTCAATTAAAAAAATTGTAAGTGAATGTTAAGGCTTCTAGCTTGTATGTTCAAATGAATGTTTGCAATGATAGATTTCAAATGAAATTTAATGATGCAAGATGCAAAAATGTAACCTATATGTACTTTTCCACTAATGCAATATTTAGAAGCCCTAAATGCAATTTAACTAATCCAAGATCTAATGCAAAGTTAACTTATATCTAGGGCTATGATGTTCTCCAAATCAAAAATGCAAGTGTTCAAGTCGGGTTCACCAAAATGAACACAAGGAAATAGGGTGCTCCACCTTTTAGGAGATGGAACACAAGGGGGGACCTATTTCACTCTTAGTTCATTCAAGGAAACCCTTGAGATCTCAACCTAATGATCCAATCAGAAAAATAGATTGCTACAAGGTCTCCTTAGGTGTGATTAAAAGGGAGTTCACCACGAAGAAAATTCTTAGAAAGAAAGACATGAAAGTAATATACAAATCTAACTATATGACCTAGGAAATGAAACTTAAAATCAAAATAAGAAACTAGGGATGATAGAGGAGTACGTGCAAGAATGGAGATGACTAAACAAGATCTAAAAAGCCTGATTTTTTCTCTTGTTAATGTGTATAGGGACTCTATATGCCAAAATGGGTGATTTAGTCCCAATTTAGGGTTTCTAGGAAGAAACAAGAATCTCACATTGACAAGTTAGAATCCACTAAAATCTAGTGAAATGCCTATACCAGGACTCATATTCCCAAGGTGGAAATTTAGTCCTATTATTATGGTTTTGTTGATATTATTGTAGCCTCTGGTGATCTTTTGTAGCTTTCATCAAGTTTCCAATCTCCAAGCTTGAAAGTTTGAATTTTGGCCTATAGGTGAGTTTCCAAGAAGATGACAACTTCTTGACAACTTGAATCTTCAACCTTGCAACTTTTTCTTCAAAGGATCTTCAAGCTCCAAATCACCTAGATCTGCAATTACACATGAAGGGAGAAAAATGTTGTTTTGTTAGTGGATAGGGGATTTCCTTGGTCAAACCCCGTTTTGGTAACCAAACCTTGAAATGAAATGAAATAGAATGAAGGATTGATGAATAAACAATATGGAATGTTGCAACTCACCAAACCCTCGATATAAAGGCTACAAACTTATTTGAAATGGCTCCAATGGATGTTGATCTTGACTCTTGATTGTTGATATTAGATAATTTCTTTGAGTGCTTGCTTGAATCATGAAAACCTACATCACAAATGTTAGCTCAAAAACACACATGATGCATGTAGACTTTGACATGATGCTTGAATCTTGAATACAGCTCCAAAATGTTTGATAATCAACTCTTGAATGATCTTAAATGCTCTTGATCTCATAAAATTGCTATAGGAATACTCTCTTGAAAATATTAGGAGAAAACATGTGAAATAACCTTGTATTTATACTTGTTTATGTCAAATTTCTTGAAATTACAACACTATAAGATGACATTAGATGCAAGAGAATAAAATCCCCAAGAATTGAATTCAAAATAGGTCCAAGCTAAAGCAGGATGCATACACCAGTTGGGGTGTATGAGCCTTAGTATTCTAAGCTTGGGACACAAATTTCAATAAATATTAAGTTCAATGCAATATTCAAGATCAGGCCCTAAAACCTAGGTGGGACCCATACACCTATGGTGGCATATGAGTCCTAGATCACTAGATATAGAACACACAACCCAAAATCATGAATTATGATTGGCCATTAGTTAAGTGTCAAGATTATCCTTAGAGAAATGCATAAAATAAGGCTTGTGGATGCAAAATAGGACCAAATAAGGCATAAAGAAGCCCAATTTTTGCAGGGAGAGCCCAAAAAAGTGTAAAAATGTAAAGGGATACATTTTTCTACACCACTATTTTACTAAAAAAATCTACTTTAAAAGTACTATTCTACTTTTATTTTTAATTTTATTTAATTCATTCAAATAAATATACTATTGTTCATAAATAAATAAAAAATATATAGAAATTACAAAAGTGACCTGCTGAACCTATTTTTAATTATTATTCCTCAATCTTCTCATTTAAAATGCTACATGTCACATATCTATAGAAAGGTGCTTACATTTTCTAGTGTATTCTATAAGTTTCCATCTTGTATTATGTATGGCTTTTAATAATTGCACCTCCATTCTTCTAAAGAAGCCACTTAATTTATTTTTTGGACACTATCAAGCCTAGGAGGGTGTTTCCTTGAGGCCTTTCTAGATAAGACAAAGGAGGATAAATACCACATTATAGCCCATGCCCTGACTTACCATACCCCATACTAATCATAAATAGTCATTTAGCATTATATTATGCAAATAATAGTAGGTATGCACATACAACAATTGATATGAAATAAGTTTGTCTTCTAAGATGATTATTCTCAATTGGTTAATGTGCATATGCAACCATAAATTACACCATGATGATATTCTAGAGATATTTCAACTTGAATTCACTTAGAATATGGAAAAAGTATAATGTTGAATCATACAAGAGAATAGGATGTATCAACTAATCCTAAACCAAAATAAATTTGTTTAATTTATTTTTTGGTCCATTTGCATTCATTATTAGTGATTTATCAACTAAGAAATAGCATCAATGTAACGAACCAATGTAAACATTTGTGTAAAATTGAAATAAGAACTAAATTATATCTTTTTCATTTTAATATAACATATCAATTTAAGAATCGTCTCACATTTTGGGTCTACTTATAGATCCATAATATTTCAAAGATACCCACTTGTATTAAAAAATAGCCCATTGCAAAATATTGTAGTGAATTACAATGTTTCAACACTAACCTTGGTCCTCAAAGAAAGAAGCCACCAAATGTGATCCATTAGGATCCATGAGGCACACTCTCACGACTCCTTAAAATACTTTAGTACAATAGGGAGACACCTAAAGTATGGAGATTAAAATCAATTACTATAGCTCTCCAAGTTGACATGTACAAATGAATAAATTCCCCAAAACCAAAAACACAATGTTTGATTCTCTAAAATTAGCTTTATGCATTCCCTTGAACATGAAATAGCTAAGAGACAAACCAATTTTACATCTTATCATCATGTATTTATATCATTCACCTCTCTCCCACTCTTTAGCATATGGTTACATAGATAAGCTTGGAGTTTCATGTCAAATCAACTATAAATCCCTATCTACTCAACTAAATTCATTTTCATAAGGGATATGATATATTACAATATCAAATTGAGAGTAGATAGGTAAGGGATAAGATATTTTAAAGCAAACAAGTCAATAATTTTTTATAAAATATTGAGCTTGTATGGGTATTAATTTTCTTTCCTTCATGTAATAAATCTACCTATAGTGTAGAAAAATGTATCTCATTTATATTTTAACACTTAATTTGGAATTAATGTTAATTTCGACTTAATTGTGCCTTATTTTTAGTGTATTAAAGTGTATGCCTTTACACTTTCACACTTATTTAGGGATCCTTTAATTAATTGAGCTTAATTTTCCTTAATTTCCCCCCTTAATTCATTTACCAAGCCTGCTTCATTACATTTTCCAAAGAGGAAACCTAACATTCATTAATTCCTTAACATAACACTTCTCATTGAGCAATGTGTGTCCTAGGTTTGGGGACCTAGGACCCATTCACCCATGGGTGAGTGGGTCCTCCCTTAGAACTAGGATATAAATTTAAATTATGTTTTTGGTAGTATTTTGATGTTTTAACATCTATATTTCCATGCTAGCTTGTGATATTTGAATTTCGAGAAATTAAGGACACATATCTATAAATATAAGGTTATTTCACTAAGTTTCATCTAAGATTTTCAAGTGAACAAAAGTATAATAAAGTTGATGATCAAGAGCATTCAAGAGTAGACTTCATCATTTATTGTAGCAATCAAGATCCATTAATCATGTCAAATTTATGTTCAATCATGCATGTTTTTGGAGCTAACATTGTGATGTAGGTTTCAAGATCAAGTTCAAGTGTTCAAAGAAAGATTCAAGGTTTAAGATCCACATCTATTGAAGCCATTTTATATTCCAAGGTTTATTTAAGGGTTTGGTGAGTTGTGACATTGAGTTGTTCATTCATCATTCCTTCAATGCTATTTTATTTCATTTCAAGGTTTGATTACCAAAATAGGGTTTGACCAAGGAAAACCCCCATTCATAAAAACAAAATATTTTTCCCTCTTGATTTGTGTTTGCAAATTTGCAAAAATTAGTCATAAAAGTTGTCATCTCACAGAAACTCATCTACATAATTTATTTCTAGCTTTTCAAACCTAAAACCTGGGAAAATTGGAAGATTCAAATCTGTAATAGAGGCTCCTAAAAGTTGCAGACAAACCCTAACTCAGGACCCATTCGCCCCTAGGCGAATGAGTCCCAAATCAGCTTCAAAAAAATGACTTTTGGTGACAAGTACATTCAGATCTGCCTCTCTAATCTGCATTCTATTTTTTGGTTCTATTAGTATTGAGTTTAATCTTCAAGATCCAAGTGTTAGATTGCAATTTGGTGTTGATTTACTTTTTTTAGTTTTTCTCCCCAAAGTGTTGTTTGATCAGGACCCTCGTCCTGACACAAAAAGGAAATTTGTAGATTCACACTTTGACTTGATTCACCTAAGGGTTGATAATCATTTTATTTTTTAGATCTCATTTTCTAATGAAATTGAGGAAGATGGGTCCCTAAGAGGTCCATACCCCTATTTTGATCCCCCAAACCTATTTTTATTTATTTCACTACCAAACTTGACCTAAGTTATAATTTTAAACTATATAGGGGACTTTGCATTCCAATAAAAATATATATAATTTTAAATAAAAGGATAATACATAATTGATAATGCAATAAACCAAAGATATTATGCAAGGAGAGAAAAGGAAAATGCATGAGTGTAGTTATACTTGTCATATGTTTGAATATAATATAATTTGTGCCCTACATGAACATGGAAAGGCCAAAAATTATCCTTTTCAACTACCTTGTATTAGATTTTTTTTTTAATACTTATAGCCAAAAAGACATTATCTTTGATGCATATCAAATATAGCCATAACACAAGAACCAACATGAAAAAAATAAATAAATGTGTATTTCAAGATGTTGTTGCTCACACAAGTATAAGGAAGAAATAATAAAATAGGACATTTCTCCATGCAAAAAAAAATTGGCATATAAAACAAATTTCTCCATGATGTACCTAGCTTAGGTGGGCCCTCAATTTCAAAATTCATCTCATAAACTAGTCAACAATAATCATTTATAAATAGTCATATCACTATATATCATTGATATGTTGCCCCTTGTGGAAAACCACCTAATTCATGGACCACACATAGACCAATTGAGAAAAGCATAGGGAAGAACTTAGTCAATTTGATACAACACAAAGACAACCAACAAATATTGATAACCTAGAAATAATAGAAATACATATATAAACAATATGTGATTATTTAAGCTTGACAAAAATATAGATCGAGTTATGAAATTTGAAACATGTTGATAACAAATTTAGAGTCATATAATGACAAGGGGAAACATTATGTAGATCAAGAAATTAAGATAAAACCATGGTAAATCCAACATATTCAATTCTAACAATTTCAATGGATTCTATCTCAAGGTCTTCTAGACTTAAATATTTTTAAAAGCTCGTGTATAGACTAGCTTTATTCATTATGATTTATATTTTTAGTAAAAATATTCTAGGTAGAGTTACCACTCAATCAATCTTTAGAGTGGGTGAATCAATCTTGATTTGAACTCACTCACTTAAGATTTAATTTCCAAATCAATGATGCCCAAATTCTCTCTCAATTTCTCAAAATAATTTATTTACTAAAAATTTATAAATATATTTGTAAAAACTTGCAATTAATTTATGCACTGACAACTTTGATAAAATGATATTTGATATCATTTTTCTTGGATCAAGCATGCTATATAGGGATTTTATATAATGATTTGAAACAATTATTCTCACAAGAAATTTTATTTCCCCATTTCCTTATAATTTAAGTCAATTAATACTTCTCTCATCCAAATTTATTAGCATGCTATTGAACTCACAACCACATTATTGGCCTAACCTATAGAAAAAAATCTAATGGGTTATTTTGAAATCTCTTGATACTACTCTAGAACCAAAATGGAAAATAGATTTGAAATTTCTCTTCCTATTATCAATGATACTTTCACAACTATCCTATAGCCAACTAATTTAAAATATAGTATGTAGAATTCCATGATTTTTAATGTCATTGAAATTTCTCAAGATTATTTTCCTTTCTTTCAAGTGAATCTATTTTAGCTTTCCCATGAACTTGGGAATTAAACTCACTACATAAATTATATTAGTCCTTACATAGCTATCAAATACATAATACTTACAACTAATCTTTTATATAAATTTTCCTCAACATGCTGTTGCAATCATCTTTGCCTAATATTTACTTATTTAAACTAGTGCACATGAGTTGGTTTACTATTATAAATTCTAAATATCTTTCATACATCATAAATTCATACTTTCTTTAAGTTATAAAAAGACCCACCATTAATTTGGTTAACTTCTATAACCAGAACATGTTTCACCAACCCTAACTATATCATCTTAAATTCTTTCTTCAATACTAATTTATATTTTTTAATAAACAAATTTATATTTCTCATAAAAATTAAATCATCTACATACATCAAAACTATTATATAAAATTTCAACTTGTGTTTCTACCTTGATGGAGAGTGTGTGATTCAATTTTACTCTTGTTGAAACCATTGCTTAAAAATGCATATCTATCTGTGTGTGAGAAAACATGTAAATTAAAGTAATCAATAACACACAACAGATGCAATGTATTACATTAAGAAATCTAGATTAACAACACAATTCGATAAAATGATTCCTTAAAGCCATTCCATCTTCCTCTATTCTTAAGGATACTGGCAATAGTGCTCTTAGATCTTAATTATGCACTGAATTACAAGGATGACACCTAAGAAATGAGTAGCCATTGAACTAGAATGCAGAAACTATATCTACACCTACATGATTTTGATATTTCTTGGATTAATAATGGACTAAATGGCATGCTAAATGGTGAATTACTATATACAAAATTCTAATGAAATGATGCAATTCCAAATTAAACTAATGGAGATGCTATGAGAATGATTCTAAATATTGTAAACAAACTAAGACACATGTAAGAATGCAACCATGATTCTAATTTACTTGCTAAACTATTCTAAATGCTGAAACAAAATGCAAACTAAGCTCTCAAATGTTGAGATGATTTTTTGCAGAGTAATTGTATGCAATGCTCTTTTATAAAAAGTTGTAAATGAGCGTCTATTTATAGATTTCACCAAGGCATCAGGTGAGTTGGTAGCAATGGACGATTAGGATTCAATCTAGAGAGATCAATGGTGAGAAATGAGGAAGTTGGAGAGAAATAAGGAAGTTGCCCCCTTTAGTAGAACAATCTTGCCAAGCGTAGAAAAGAATAAATGGAAAGAAGAAGCCATGTGTCCTTGAGTTGGTTGAGATTGTTGAGGGTAAATACCCATTTTAGAAATTAGGAATAATTATTTTCATGTGACACATGGTGAGTTGGAAGATGATGTGGAAGGAGGTTAGAAGAATATGGAGAAATGTGACAAAATTCGAATTAAGAATTCAAATTTAATGAAAGGGACTTAATCAAGTAAAACAAATTAGTTAATTTTGTCCATTTAATTAAATCATGAAGAAAGTGGTTTAGATAAGAGGAATTAAGAAATACGAACTATATAAATAAACTTTACAGTTTATTTATACAGTAGAGGAATTAAATATTTTTATTAATCAAATAACCAGTATTCAATTAATATTCTCCAGACCAATTTTGGATGTATACATTTTTCCCCTCTTTGAAGTGATTTGTTTACACATTACTTCAAAGAAATTTTTTATCAATGCTGCTAAAATTTTGATGATGCCTTAGATGGGGATTTTCAGAAGATCATGAATGTATGCCCCCTCGAGAGATAAATCAAGGAATTTTTTATGATAAAAGATTTTTTTGATGATTTTTGAAATTTTTTGATGATTTGTGATGATGTCAATGATGAAATTCTGATTTGATGATATTCCAGAGATTTATCTCTCGATATAGAAGAATTGAGTTGCCCCAATTAATTGACCTTAAAAGAAATTAAAATATCTCGCCAAAATTACACTTCTAATTACCCTTATTAAGAGGTAAAAAGTGAAAAAGGACTCATTTGTGCATTTTGTGATTTTTAAAATAATAGAGCGAGAGAAAAATTTGAGCATTTGAGTGAAGATGGTGATCTCTTACAAGACACATCGATTCGAGTGGGTGTGGCGACACAATCAACTAGCGGGATACGGACCTCCGATATGAATATTGAAACTTTTCTTGTGAATTTTGAATCAATTTTCCAACCTTTTTAATTTCAGAATTTAGATTTTTTTCTTCTTTTGGCACATACAAAAAATTCCTTGGCCCATAGGTTAGTTTATTCGACGCATCTGCCTAGACTTTTAGTGCATAGGATAGGTTTAATGGCTCATTCATGGTCTATAACGGTGCATCCACATTATGGTGCATAAACAGCCTGTAATGGCGTATAGGATTATAAGATAGTGTGTCCCATAGAAATGGCGCATCAAACCTTAGTTCTGGTGCATTTGATAAAATGGCGCATAGGAAGTCTGTTATGGTGCATTAACCCAATTTGGTGGCACATCTACCTTTTAGCACAATGAACCATGATTATAGCGCATCTAGGTTAGAATTGAAGATTTTTTTGTTTTTCTCCTAAAATTTGATGATGTTTACTTGTGTCAGCCAATGATTTGTTGTTGTGGATAGATTAGGTGATTTATTGATCTCATGATAGGTGAGATGCAATAATTATGATCTTTTTACCTCATGATAGGTGAGGATAAAAAATAAACGTTCGCAAGATTTGATGAAAATCTCACTAAAATTGATAGGATGATTGGTTGATTGATGTTTGATTGTTTTGTTGATTTGATTGATCGACTGATGTGTTGATTGCGATGTTATAATGATAGGAGACAAATTAGATAATCTTCAATTGTGAGATAGATTCCCATAGACTTGGGAGCTGATCCCACATCCATCGCAAGCCGATAGGGATATCATTGAGCGATGCAAATTATCTTCACTGATTGACATGCCCTAGATTAGGATTAATCGGGGGTTGCTGACTGCGCTAGTAGAGAGGTCGCATAGCGAGCACAACACTTTTCATCTCGCCACTAGAGAGATGACTATGACACCAGAGAATTTCTATAGGATTTTGCGGATTCCTGTGATGGGTGACATTGTGACATATGACCACATTAAGCAGGGAGGTACAGATGGCTTATGTCTGATATTCTAGATGATGACCATATTGCTAGGTATGAGATGACTTGGTAGGAGATGTTTGAGAGCTATGCCCCTTTTCCTTTCATGCTTGCGGGATTTATCGGTGGCTTCTTATGTCCCAATAATAGGGCAAAGGGATTGTCCATCGGTTGGGGTCGAACACTGGAGTAGATAATTCAGCTTGGGACCCATTTCGCTTAGGGTTCATGCATTCTCGCACAATTATACCATGATTTTCATTAGGTAGTTTACCTCAAAGGGGCTAGTCTATCCACTAGTGTGACCTTGTCACAAACGTGGACTTGGGAGCATATTGCAGTGACACGTCTAGAGATAGACAGATTCTAGCCATTTGGGAGACCGTACGTTTATGGTTATGCAAGCCTAGTTGTCCAGCATAAGCTAGGAAAATTGGAGGATTGGAGACAGGTATTGTATGACCTAGATTTAGTTACATGGCAACCATATGTAGATTGTGAGCAGTGGGTCGAGGATCATTTGGAAATGCCTTACATTATAACATCCCCGTATCTTATCGGATGAACATGCTACATCATCAAGATATTTTTATTGATGAGGGTGCTTAGACAGTATGGTCGGGTGCAGGGTATACCACAGGGATTTTCCATGTATGCACAGAGGTAGCAGGATGCAACTAAGTGGGGGCCCACATTATCTTATGATGCCGCATATGATGAGTATCATCATTTACACCCAGTGATCTAGGACTACCTTCTAGGGATCGTTGATAGTTACATGACTTAGGAGTACTCACAGTACCTTAGTGGGCACCCATTTTTTAGGATCTCTAGACCTGATGAGCCGATGCCAACCTTGGAGGATGATGAGGACGGACCACGTAGATGGAGGTGAGGTAGAGGCGGTGGAGATGAGGAGGAGGGAGATGGTGGTGATGGCAGAGGTGGTGATGATGGTGGAGATGGCGACAGGGATGATGGAGGAGATGGTGGTAGAGGAGGGGGTGCTCATCTAGCACTAGATGTTAGAGTGCCTCATAGGAGGTGATCTTTAGTGGCAGTGGCACAATAGTGGGTGCAAATACAGTTTCCCTCTGAGTAGCAATAGTCCTATATTACAACGTTACATGCCCAAGTCCAGACCTTTCAGGACCAACTAACATAGGTGTAGGGATAGTTATAGAGATAGACACAATTGTTTTCACAGGTTCAAACACAGATTTTATAGGCCCAGGGGTAGATACAGACTCTGATGGCTAAGAGGGATGTTGCCAGACAACAACTAGCACAGGTGTAGGGTCAGGGAAAAGAGCAAGGTCAGGTTGCTACATTGACTGCTGAGAGAGATGCAATGAGATGACATGCAAAGGAGGTAGAGGCCATTACTAAGAGATTGCAGTAGGCTGCAATAGCTGTCGGGTCATCAAATTATTTTTTGGGAGATTCATTGCACTATCTAGGAGGTTGAGTTTTACAGAGGCCAGTATCATGAGTTGGTCCCTCCCGAGCGGTGAGAGAGCTTTACCCGGTCTTGATCTAGTAGGTAATAGTCTTGGATAGTGAGTATGGGTGTCACACAACCATTTCCTAGAGATCGAAGAGATCTGGGTGCAGGTTTGTCAGGTACAACGGGAGGTATCAGTTCAGGAATGCCAGCACCATCTGGGGGGAGCACTACCTAGCTCTTATATTTGATGCTTATTGTGATGTGGACATGTATACACTAATACTTGATGCTTTACTATCATTTTTGATGATGTATTTCTTCATATTCATATATCCTTGTACATTTGACATATTTTTGAGATATATATGCAATGATGATGATGGTGGACCTATGTATTTATAGGTGTTGATCTTGATGGATGCATTTAATTTCCTATTATGTATTCTATGTGATGTTTTATGTGATGATGATATGATATGTCATGGATGCAACATGTGTTATGTTCCTATGATGCTTTTATGAATGGTGTCTATATGACCTATATGATTAATCTAATTATGTGAATGGAACGTGTTCAATGCTATGTTTTCGTACTTTTCTGATGCAAATATGTAATGTAAAATGTGAAATGGATGGATAGATGATATCATTAATGATGGATAATTCCACATGTTTTTATGGATGAATTCTATTATGATGTATCATATGTATCATATTCTGTGTTTTTGGATTTTCCAATGCAAATATATGAATGCATGTATGGATGAATGGAAATTTACATATGTTAGTGTGTTGTGATGCAAGTGTATGACTAGATGTATATGGATGGAAATGATATGATCAATTCATTTGTTTTTTAGATTTTCATGATACAAATATATATGATCTATTGACTAGATGAATGCTTTAGAAATGACATGGTAATGCATTTGTTTTTGGATTTTCATGATGCAAATATATGACCTAATGAAAATGAATGACAAAATTATATGATAATGTTACGAATGATGTCCTAATGCTTATGCACCTAAATGATCTTTTTGGTAATGTCAAATGTACTCAATCTGTTAATGATAGAAATAAAATCACTTGTAACATTGTACCTACCTTGGAGAAATCTATAAATATCACTGCAACACCTAGTACGAATGCAGCCTAAACATGCAAACCTAACAATACAATGTTGTCATCCCAGTAATTAATTTATTGTCCTTGGTATCATCATTGATCTTTTAAAATGTTGAAAGTAAGTACAAACATCAATGGTATATTTAGACCATGATGATCTGAGTACTACTTTCATGATGTTTAATAGTGCAAGTTAACGCAAGCATCTAGGTATAACTGAACTGAGATGACCTGAGAGTTTCTTGTGTAAACAGACAAGAGTTAACCATTTTCCTATGTGAATCCAGAATGTCATCAGTGATACTTTTTAGAGCACGTCCCATGAAGATTCACATAGTATTAATTATCAACTCACAAATAGCAAACAAAGAAAAATATCATTCTCGGTCATAGCTTCTCTAGTTCTTGACATCCTTGAGTTGCTCTTGAGAAACGATAACAACAATTATAATGAAAATAATTTGAACATTTGTGAAAGTGATAAAACTGTGATTCAAAGTATCGTCACCAAATGAGACTTTTTTTCAATTGATCTTGTTGTTGTTGGTTCAGATGAATTTTTTTGGTGAGTTTGGTTGATGTTCAAAGTTGTAGCCTGTTTGATTATTGTGTTTTTACCATGTTGTCATATTGTTGTTTGTCTGTCACTTTTAAGCTCAAAGATGGATTTTCCCCCAGTGGAAACAAACCAATTTATTATGGATATGTACAATGATCGACAAGCCAAGGTGAGACATGACCGATGCAGCAGAATACGTACATGAGGCTCAAAATGAGGGATGTGGATTGTGATAGAAAAGAGCCAATGGTTGACACACGTTCCAATAGAGGAAGAAGCCAACCTGTCACACATAGTGCATGTTACCAAGTTTTCACTACTTGCTTTTATTCCCCCTTTTTTTCAGATTTTATGATTTTTTGTGTATTTTGAATTTTTTTTGTATTTTTAATTTTTTTTATTTTTTTTGTATTTTTCCTTTTTGATTTTTTGTTGTCTTTTGAGATGCCTATTACCAAGTTTCTACCAGGATGACCTTTTTTTAGGACACTTTCTAAGGTTTTTGGATATTTTCAGGACTTTTTCTGATGTTTTTGGATATTTTCGGGACTTTTTCCAATGCAGTGGATGAGTCATGCGTATAATTAATTGAGATGGAGATTGTTCATGGGCTCTTCAAATAGGTCTCCTTCTGGTGTGGATAGCTGGTATGCTCCTGACCCATAGAATGACACAATGACAACTTAGGGTCCCAACCAATTTGGTTCAAACTTTCCTTTCTTCTCTCTATCCTACTAGTTGTGTGGGTTCTCCTTCAATACCAGGTCACCAACTTGAAATGTTTTGGGTTTGACTTTATGATTGTAACTTCTAGACATCCGTTGTTGGTAGGATTTTAGGTGGTTCACTACATGTTGGTATCATTCATCTAATAGTTCCAGTTCTTGAAATCTAGATACTTGGTAGTCCTCATCAGAGATGATACCCTTCAATGAAACCCAGAGGGATGGTAATTCAACCTTAATGGGTACAATGGCCTCAGACCCATATACAAGAGAATATGGTGTGGCTCCTGTTGGTGTGTGAATACTAGTGTGGTACACCCATAGAGTAGAGGCGCATGTGGTGGGATCATGATGGACCAAAAAGTGGCAATATGATGGGTATGTGGCTAACAACTATTTTTTACCCAAAATTGATGAAACAAAAGGGTTTTTAAAGGAGATTCTAAACTTTCCACCAATATAAATTATGCTTTACATTGAATTTAATAAGTAATTATTATTCATTTTTATTCAAATTACAAATAAAGTCCTTGATTGATAGGTTGATTGAAAAAATATCTATAACTTTCAACGGTATCACATTTTTAATCCAAAACATGTGTCACATTACAGGCTTCACATACTATAGGATTAAAAAAAAGAAAAATACATTTCATGAATTTTTGACCAAGCATTAAGGTGGTCATACATACGAGTTTTATATTTTTAAAAATTTGTAATAAAAAATTCATAATTAATTATTTACTTGGAAAAAAATTACAAAAAAATATGCATCACATTAGGGCATGAGTCCTCTACTTATATCTAAAATATTATAATGAATATTATCATTTTATTGTGGTTAGGGTGGTCATACAAACACCTACTTCTTATTTTTTCCCTGAAATTTAAGTACCTGCATTGAAATTTCAAATTTTCACCAAATAGATTTTTTTTTTTTAAAAAACCTAGTAGTTTAGAAACTACATTCAATTTGAAAGATTCTATTGTTACATATTTTTGAAATAATATAGATAACTTATTCAAATTTTTACGTCAAGTTTCCTAACTCAGATTTTTTGAAATTTTTGCCATAAGGGCCTATTTTCCCATGATGATCCCCGTACATACCGAGGTTTAATTGGATGTGCCAATCACGTCCAGTGTCATTGATCATTTTCTTCAATATTTTCAAAATGGTTTTGTTGGAATCCTCTGCTTGACCAATTCCCTGAGAATAGTATGGTGTAGAGAAGCGATGTTGGATACTAAAATTCTCACACAACTCTTGCATGTCCTAATTTTTTAACAGTCTTTCATTGTCAGTGACAATGGATTGAGGGATTTCATATCGACAAATGATATAATTGAGGATGAATGATGAAATTTGCTTTCCTATGATGGTGATTAGAGGAACGGCTTCAATCCACTTTGTGAATTATTATGTAGTTGTGATGATAAGCTTGTGTCCATTTGACGAAGATGGATGGATTTTACCAACAAGATCTAGTCCCCACTAACAAAAGGGCCATGTTGATGCAAAAGGTTGAAGTTCTTGCATCAATGCGTGGATGAGGTTGCCATGAATTTGACATTTTTGACATTTCTTGATGAACTAGAGAGATTCCTTCTCCATGTTTGTCCAGTAATATCCTAAACAAAGGAGTTTCTTGGCTAAGTTAAATCACTTGAATGAGTTCCACAAACACCCTCATGAACTTCCCGTAAAGTCATTCCAGACTCATCGCGTTCCAGACATCGAAGGAGAGTTTCGTCAAGACCTTGTCGATATAGTACATCCATAATAAGAGTATGTCGGGTGGCTCATCGAATGAAATTGTGTTTTTGATTTCGAGACAGGTTGGGTGCAAAGGTGCCATCCTTTAGGTAAGTATAAATGTCACCATAAATGAAGGCATTGGTATTGGATAGGTGACAAATTACTTGGGATTTAGTATCATCATAAGCATAGGAAAACAATTGTTCCACCAAGAACTTGTAACGGCTTCTCTTCTCTAGAATTTGTAACAAGGAAGCACTAGTGGCCATGACATCAACAACTTTATTGTCCACTCTTGAAATTTGTTCAAATTTGGTATCCATGAAGTATTTCTTAAAATCATCAATCATTATTTTATAGGGAATCATTTTTTCGTCCTTTTTTTTATAATCACCATTGACAAGTGGTTAATGACCAACTGAAAATCTCCATATACTTGCAATTCTGGAATTTTCCATTCTACAACTATTTTAATTCTGATGATTAATGTTTCATACGCTGCCATGATGTTAGTATAAGGGAACATCAATCTATATTATTTTGGTATGGTGTGTTCTTATGGAGTGACAAATAGGATTTTGACCCTTGATCCATGTTGGGTGTGTGATCCATCAAAGTATAATGTCCACTATTTTGTAGCCAAGGTAAGGACATCAGCGTCTAGAAATTCAATGTGCAAAGGATGATTATCTAGTAGAGGTGTCTCTGCTAACTAGTCAGCAATAGTTTGTTCTTTTATTGCTTTCCTTCCACATATTGGATGTCAAATTCACTAAGTATCATAACCCATTTGTTCAATCTTCCAGCTAGGTTAGCTTTGTTGAGGAGCTATTTGAGTGGATCTATTTTGGCTATTAACTTGATGGTATGAGTTAGCATGTAGTGTCGTATCTATTGAGTGGCGAACACTACTTCCAAGCAAGCTTTTTCAATGGAGGCATAGTTGATCTCATAACCATTTAGTGTTATGCTAATATAGTAAATTGCCCTCTCTTTTCCTATTGAACCCTCTTGTGCTAATAGGGCTCCCAATGATGCCTCAGTTGTTTCAATGTATAACATGAGTGGTTTTCCTTCTGCTAGTGGTACTAAGATAGGTGGACTCATTAGGTATTATTTCAATTGGTTGAAGGCTCCTTCACATTTCTCATCCTATCGGAAAGAAAAAAATTTGTGCAGCAAGTGAGTAAAAGGATGGGTCTTGTTTGCCAGCTGTGATAAATTTGCAGATTGATTGAAACCTTCCTTGTAGAGATCGTAGTTGACTGATGTTTTTGGGTGGTGGAATTTCCATGATAGCTTTAACTTTGGCCAGATCTACCTCGATGCCCTTTTCTGAAACTATGTATCCCAAGAGTTTGGCTGAAGTCACCCCAAACACACATTTCTTTGGATTCAGTCACACATTGAATATCTCCAGTCTAGTGAAGATTTTGTCTAAGATCTCTAAATGTACTTCTCTGATATATTATTTAGCTAATAGATCATCCACATAGTCTTCCATGAAATTATGCATCATATCATGAAAAATTGTTGTCATGGCACACTGATAAGTAGCTCCTGCATTCTTCAATATGAATGGCATGACGTTTCAATATAATGTTCCCCACAAAAATGTAAAGGTTGTCTTATCTTTATCCCCTAGAGCTAAATTGATTTGGTTATACCTGTAAAATCCATCCATAAGTGACATGTCATGTCCTACCATTAAGTCCATGTAGACATGAAAAATGTCCTAATCAACTAACTTTGATTCTTCTTTAAGTCACCTTTCTATTAACCATTTAATTAATCCATCAAATCAATAAAATTTACTTAATTAAATCATAAATCAATCCTAAAGTCCCCCTTTAATTAAATAAATCAATCTTATTTATTTAACTTATAAAGTTCTTCATTTAATTAAATAAATCAAACTTATTTAATTAAACAGCTAACATCATCCCCTTTAGTTAAATAAATCAAAATATTTATTTAACTAAGTCTAAATCATTTTCCATCTCCTTCTGATTTATTTCAATCCATAAATCTAAGTTAAAAATTCAAATCACCGAATCTTCACTTAAGTTAATCAAATAATGATTAATGTTAATCTAATGCATGTCACATCCTCTAGCTTTTCCCACTTGCACAAATAAATCAATTAATTCATTTATTAAATCTTCATTTTCTCTCAACAAGGCATAAAAATGGAATATTCCTCCACTTCAAATATCCCTCCAAGTGGCATGAGTCCTTCCACCAAGGAATTTATTTCACCTTACAAGTCCTTTTGCATTAAGCCAAGTGGCCATTTCTCCATTTGACTCTCCTTCCACCTTATCATTTCAACATTTTCAAATTTCAAATATATATGTCATTTATTGGAACATTCATCAAAACTTGCACATCCTTCACCCATCCATCTCTTGAAAAGTGGCTCCTTCCTATTGGTTGGGATTTTATCCCATTTTCATCCCTTTTACCTCTTCTCTCATCAAATTCTTCTATAAATGGAGAGGTTATCCTTCATTTTTATCATCCACAATTCATGCAAAGTTACTCTCTTCACATTGAGAGCTAATTTTTTGCATTATCATAGCATTGCATCTTCATCGTTTGAGCTAGTCAAGGGTTGGGAAAGGGCCACTTTTCATATCAAAGTGGCACCAATCCACTATGGCATAGGTGTGCATTATGTTTCTCTAAGATTTTTTTATTGGTTTATGTTGTTATTTCATTTTGTTCATGAAGCATAATGTATTATTTCATAGGAGTATTAATAAGTTTGCATTGGTATGAACTAACCCATGTTATGGAGTGTTGGAGATTTAGCCATTTACAGATTTAGGGGTGCTCACATATGGCGCTAGAAGGAGGGCTTTCCACTTGTATAGATAGTTCTCTTTTCATTTCAGCTCTTGGCTAGATCATATAGCTCATTTCAAATGACGCATTTCCTTTGGTTTTAATGATAAGTGCACGTCTTTCTTAAGGTTTTTCATATTCCTCTATCCTAGTAGAAATGCATTTACGTTTACAATTGCCAAATAACTATTCATAATACTTGGGCCTTTCACTACTATACAAGATTTTTTTTCATGTTGGTTCAAACTATAAGAAGTTTGACCTTTGTTAATGAATGTATCTGCTACAACATTCTACGTGGGTTGTTACACTCCAGGAAAATTCTCCACCCACACGCACTCAAAAATATTATGATATCTAATGATACAAATGCACACAATTATTTCTATTGATAATTAAATTATCTAATAATTGTGTTTGCATGTTCTCTTCTTTGGGATTTGATCTAATCTGTCTTGAGTGTATGTCTTCCTCAAGATCACCATTTTTTGATCACTTTTACTTTTCAAGATCAGGGATGCCACCTTTAGAGGAGTGTGTGGGTCAATAAGCATCACTAAAACACCTTTCTATGCTTCATTCTAGCGCAGGAAGAATTGATGGTAAAGGTTTTTAAAAATGTGGCTTTGCGTCTGCTAATAGCCTTTTCCTAAGAATTCATTTATAAGTTTAGATACTGTAAATGTTTAATAGATGATATTGGGGCATGACCTTTCCATTTGATTGGTTATAGTAGAAGACTTCATGTTCATTTTTTTGTACGAAATTGATTAAATGCATTGACTTGAAATTCTCTATAACTGCAAAATTCAGCCTTAGACCTGCCAATGGTATTTGCTTAAGGTTTTCTAACGCATCTTAACAAGATTTTCTTGTTGTGCAGGCCATACAGCTCTTGCTAGTTCTTGTGGATCATCTTGGCTTCCACCTCAACCCATCTTCACCGTAAGCTCTTCAAAACCTCATAGAAATTCACTGCACCAATATAAGAAAGCTTCAAGATAAGGTATTTATCCATGAGAAAATACGCAGTGTACTATAGCGGTTATTACTAAGGAATGCCATCTTACTACTTTCTTCGAAAAGAAGAATATCAATGAAAAAACAAAGAAAACCTAGCAAACCAACCCAAGTGGCTTAACCACTTATTGAGCATGAATACAAGTGGGAACCCTGTAATCTTATCTCTGTGCTATATTTACTTCTCCTACCAACCTATAACTACTTCCCTGCATAATGTTGTTCGCAATGAAAGAGATTAGAGTTTTTTTTTCTTGAGCTGGCAACTAATCTTTGTGGAATCATGGCTCGAGGGATGGATGGTAGAAATTAGGCACGGGTGGAATTTAATTATTATGAATTCCTTTTGGATTTGGAGCTAAGAAACTCCTTTCCCAAAAATTATTATTTTTCAAGAAAATTTATTGTGCTCATCCACAACTTGTACGCGAAATTGAGACCTATCACTTTCATTAATTTTTGATGTGATTTCAACATTAACTGCAGCTATTAGAATCATGATTGATAGAAATCAAATTTCACACTAGAGAATATATAGAAAGGAAAGAAAATAATAAATTTTAATCAATTCCATGCCTTGTTTGTCACTTTTTAAACCTCACCGAAAACTCCATGCAATTTCTAGAAAAATGCATTAACATTGCCACTGAAAATTACTTCATCAGGTTACATAACAAAAATGGTATTATCTATTTCTTACATGTATTACACTATAGCTCAACTTCCCTAAATTAGGTGTTGGAAATATTTGTCTCTTAAGGAAAATATTGTTGATAGTAATCATCAAGGGGATAGCAATTTTTAAACGAAAGATAAATCAGCAGTATGAAGAGTTCAAACATTCTCGGTGGGCTATTTTAGAGGCAGCAAAAAGTGTGTTTTCAAATCCTAGCTCTACGCATTTATCACCCACTCTATGAAAAGGGAGGTGACATTTGGTCGAGTGTCGAACCCACATCGCTCTTGCTCACTTGCCTTTCTTTGTATGCTTTGAAAGCTTAGCTTTTGATGTTGTGATAGTGATATTGTACGCGTAAGTTGATACTGAGGATCAACATTAACATACACTTGAACTAATTTTACCTATTGATGGTGTGGGTAAGTTATGAACTTGTCAGTATGAAAAAGTCAACTAATTAATTGAGTTGGCATTTTGGGCCTTCTCCTGTAAGCTCGTCAACTCTACATCGTTAAAGCTTCATCATGTAGCAATAATTGGGATATTTAATGCTTGATGTTGTTTGAGATTGTGCCTCTTGATTCAAATTCTTTTTTTGATCTGCTTTCTAAATGCTTACTAATACTTGTACGAAAGGGATCAAATATTTATATCTTTTGTAGAGGAGTGAAGCTCCGCACCCCTATTGTTTGTACCTTTTGTCAGTTGGTTGAATTAGGTGGATATCCACAGATCTACGTAGTAACTTGAAGTTTTCAAAAAGTTGTGGTTGAATTATGCAACATTTCATTTGGAGATCATTCATACTACAAAATTTTAAGATTGCATGGTTTTGTCGGGGTTCATCAAATTTGATTTTATTTTTAGCTATAACCTTATTTTATTTTTATTTTCATAGCTATGTTGCATAATAGGTATAATTTTATTTTACCTTCAAATAAATCTTATTTTTGGAAACTTTGTAAACTTTTTTGTAGGTTGGCATCGGCAGACGACAATTTTTCTCTCACATTGAAATCAAAGAACACAAATAGATTGGAGTTGAAGAATTGAGCATTAAATTTGAAATTGACAAAGCATTTTTAAATTCTTAGAGCTTCCATTTCATGCTTTAATTTTCTGTTTTAGATCAACTCACATCTTTTTGGGGCTCTAAAAAGAATATTTCAATTTTTTCTACAAAGGGCTTAAAATGAATCTTAGGAAAAACTCATTAGATTTCGTTTGAGCCTAACAAGTTAACAAGGAAAATATTCACATTTCCCTTGGTGCTTAAAAAGAATTCATTAGTGCTTTGTGGGTTTAAAATGAACAAATTGTGCTACTTTTTTTTTGTGATTACTTCCTCAAATTAACACCATTGAAAAGACGTATGCACTTCTCTCGCACCTCACGGTGATCTTGAGAATCAAAAGGCTTTCTAGTGGTCCTAAGTTGGGATAAAGTAATTACCTCCACACTTCATTTTGGGTTTAAAATTGGAAAATATTGTGCGAGTGTGAGTGGAACATATCACATGTGTTCTCTCTTTTTTTCTCAACAAAGATCGATCGAGTTATGAATGTCTTTGCTCACTTTTGTTTATCTTAGAGGGCCTACCTTGTGGGAAAAAGTACTCACCCAAGGGAATGACTCAATCGGTAACACTCTAAAGCCAAGAGTATTTCGCCGAGATATAAAGTTGGTACTAGAACAAAGGCCAGTATCACGTGGTTGGCTCCGACGAGAAGGGACAATGGTCTCTCGCCATGTTGGGTCAACTCCAAAACAAAAGTCTGAATTAAACCCTTGTTGTAGAAAGGCCAAACTGCATCTATTTATCAAGGTGCAAGAATGGCTCGGCCATGAAGCTGCCCCACACTTTATGGTTTTAGTAGAAATGGAAAGTATACCATGGGATTTTCATGGGTATTGATGCTTGGCTGCCCCAAGAAGTGAGTGTCATGGAGGGGAGCCAGTGGGTTTAAGAATCTAATCATTCGCCAAAAATAAGCATAGTTGGACTTGTCCAAGTGGGGACTCAACAAATATAGTCTTTCATATCCATAGGATTGTGCTTGTTCTTGGTTACAAAACACTTTTCTTGTTTGAAAACATTTGGAAAAAAAAATTTAACATTGTCATCAAAACTTCAAACCCTTTAGGAAGCAAATACAATTGACCAAATTCATGTGTTATTACTTTCCCTTGGTATTTTATCCTTAGATGTTTCTAAACACTTGGATTTATATCTCAATTTTCTTACTAAAGTTAACAATAGGTAACCCTTTCCTTTGATTTCATCAAAGTTTCACATGATATACCTTGTGGAATGAGAAGAAGTTGAGACATTGCATCTAGTTTGCAAAGTTAATCAAGAAGTGTTTTTGGTAAAACAAAGTCATTAAGCAAAGACTAAAAACAATTGGACCACACACATGTGTCTCCAATGATTTCATGCGAGATCAAGATCAACAAACCTAGGGTAAAATATCTTAGTCTGAAAGATCACCAAAAGCGTCTCTCAACACTATACAAATTCAGACGAAGACTACTTTTTAACTTTTACATAAAAGCTTCAAGAAACAATCCTGGTTTGTACTCATTCTATTATTGTCAAAACCCAATTTTTTTTCGGGAGTTTGAGCATCTTGTTTAGAGAAAAGCACATTCTTCAAAACCAAGGTCTAGTAAGCAAGTATCTTTTTAGGTAAACATAGGATCAAAATCAGACCTTCATCCATATTTGAACATCAAAACCAAAATCATCTCATCATCAAATCTTTGAAAAATCCTTCATGTTAAACTTTGGGAAAATAATTTGAAACCAATCCAAAATCATCTTGTTTGATTAGATGTGTGTAGATGCATCCTTCTACACATATTTAGTCAAATTATCAAACCTTGTGGACAAATTTATCCCTTGATCACATCCAACATCTTGGGGTTTAGGAGTTCATAATCCAAAATCAAAACCCAATCAAAAATCATTTTGTTAGGTGTGTTTAGATGAATCCTTCTTCTCACACTTAGTCAAATTAGCATCTTGAGGACAAATTTACTCTAGGACAATATCTATCCTCTTAGAGTTTATGATTTCACAATCCAAATCAAATTAAATCTAATCCCAAATCCAAGTCCTAAAGTTTAACATATCCTTCAAGATTTCTCAAGCATGCTAAAACATTCATATCATCCACCTTTCACACTTTTCACCATCATACTTTTGATCCTTAAACCATCCTAAATTTTCTCTTTTGTACCTAAGGATTAGATCAATCCAAAAGAATTAGAGATTCATCTCTTACATTCTTGAAGATTGATCCCTATTTTATGGTGCAAACTAGATCTCAACACAAGAGGAACATGGAAGCCAACAAAGAAACATCTACTTCGAGTGACTTGAGTCAGACCACTCCTGAAATGAATCCCATTGGGTCTAGCAATCTCACGATTAACCTTGCTCCATTTTCACAAGACAATCAAGAGGAAGGTATCTAAGTAGAAGATCTTACCAATAATCCCTCTAGAATGTCACAAGAGGAAATCACAAACAAAGTTCAAAATACGGAGAATCATAAGATTATCAACATCATGATGAGCCTCAATCCCTCACTATACATGCTTGAATTAGCAAAAAAAGGGGCTAAAATCCCCTTCGATATCAATGTGAGCACTATTGTGGAACCATATTTTTGGGTCATGCCTCTAATCTCATCTACCCTCCCCATTTCATCTACCTCCCCATTTCAAAGCATCACTCAAAACATATCGCAAATTATATCATCCATTGCTCCAACTCAACCCATTGTTAACAAGGGAAGTGCATTTCTCAATGCATTGCAAACACATCTCCTCATGAACAATCAATATTTGGACACAAACACCATATTGGGACAATCCATCCCCCAAAATCCATTACATACATATGTCCCTCTCACCTTTCATGATCCAAATGACCCATCATCATCTTTTCGTGCAACACCCCAAACCCCTCTCCCCATAACCTCATAAGGAGAGGGTGACTTATTTGGACTAGGGGGCATCTTTGATGCTACATCTTTGGGGAGTATGCCACTCACATTTCCACCACTTCCACCATTGCCATCAATATCCACATCACCTCTTGGTTTAGTGCTTACCCCTTTACCAAATGGCAATCAACAAAATCATATCAACCCACCAAGCATCAATCAGAGCACCATTCCAAATACTTCCACTTTACCATTGACATCACAACAGATGGAAACCACCACCATAGCATCATCAACCATCCCCAAAACATCTCAAAACATGGTCTCTCAAGGACCAACCACATCAATCGCACCATCTACCACTCAAACCCCAATCATCAACACGACGGTGGCTCTCATCACCACAACAAGCACCATTCCAAATCCACCTCCACCACCACCACCACCAAACTCAAACACATCGAGTCAATACAGTATTGCATTGCAAGTTGCTCAATGGGCTACTTTATTGAAAGGCATTAAAACAAATACAAAATCGCATTGCCACACAACTAGCCAACAAGCCACCTGTTGCTCTCAAATTGCACAACAAGCACTACAAGTGAAACAGTTATCAACAAAGCTGCACAAGCCCGTTTTATTTTCGTAAATAAATAATGACAACAAGTCACTTCAGTCGCATAGGCAAAGATAAGCTTCGCTGCCACATAGATTGCAATGTTGTCACTCGCTAATGCTAATATTCCCAAGCTTCGCTCGCTTCAAGCTCAAGCTCAAGCTCGCCTAAGCCCAACAAGCTCAAGCACAAGCACAATATCTTGTGCAACAACAAGCAGCCTAGCAGCAAGCATATTAGCAAGCACTAAAACAATACCAAGACCAGCAAGAAGAAGCCTGATTAGCAGCCCAACAAGAATTGTTGGTACAACAACAAGTGCAATAGCAAGCTCAGCAACAAGAATTATTAGCACAACAAAAGGACCAACAACAAGCATTGTTGGTACAACAAAAATTGCAAGCATATTTGGCTCAATAGAATATGCAAACATCATCTATCAACATACCAACTAATCTAGCCATCCCACCAACAATTGAACCACCTCAGAACACCTTTATTCCACTTCCTGATCCACAAAATGATGTGATGGCATAAATCAAGTTGTTCTCACAACAAGTGCTCGATCTTCAGTTAGGGCGAACCATAAAAACACCCAACAACTTATGTCCTTATCCGTTCAACAAGAGCCTTGTAATGAAACCATTCTCGAAAGCATTTAAGATCCCCAAATTTGACAAATACCGTGGGACGGGAAACCCTGAAGATCACATCAGGGAATTCTAGGTTCATTGCATGGAGGTTGCATATGATGATACATATCTAATGCAACTATTTCCTAGAAGTTTGGCTGGCCATGCTATGGAATGGTTCTCTCGCCTACCTCAAGGCATCAATACATTCCAAGAAATCATAGATGCATTCATCAAAAACTATGCATGCAATATCGCTATGGATGTTAGTCTAGAGGAACTATGAGCTCTTAAACAAGGTAAGAATGAATCATTTGCTTCCTTCTTACAACAATGGAGATCCAAGGCCAATCGAAGCAAATGGGTCATGCCTGAGGAACAACAAGTGTGCACTATCATATCCAACCTCGATGGAGCCTTGGCATTCCATCTCAAAGTCCAAGGTATCACCATGTATGACCAGTTGATCTCCAAGGCGCTCAACATTGAATGAGCCCTTA